>PPJX02000083.1:0-70692 GCA_003705915.2 Lipomyces lipofer | reverse complement strand
GCGTGCACGGCTGTAGTCCACGGGTTCGGAGGGCTTGTCTCGATTCGTTTCTTAATTGGATTTGCTGAAGCAGTGTTTTACCCTGGCGTTATGTTCTATCTTTCCTGCTGGTACACCCGCAGAGAAATCGCCAAGCGATCGTAAGAACAACTCACAAGTCAATTTCTCATATAGTTAACGCTGACATTCCACAGAGCCATATTCGTCCTCGGCTCCTAGATTTCCGGTGCCTTCTCAGGCCTCATCGCATACGGAGTCCTCGAAACGATGGACGGGTCCGCGGTCTCGCGGCCTGGCGTTGGCTCTTCCTCATCGAAGGTGTCGTAACTGTGGGAGTCGCGATCATAGCTGTTCCAATTCTTCCTGAACTCCCCGCCACAACTCGCTGGTTGTCGAAAGAAGAGCGTTTGCTGGGTGTTATCCGGATGATTGAAGACATCGGTCAGCGCGATGACGATAGTGCCGGCACAGCGAATCCAACAGACTCGCCAACGGGGGCGTTGGCCAAGACGCGCACCGCGTTCGCCGGCTTTCTCATGGCGGTGAAAGATCCCAAGGTCCTGAATTTCATCCAAATGATGTTTTGCTTCGCCGGCACCGCGGGCATAAACACCGTGTTTCCCACAATCGTCAACTCCCTCGGTTTCGACCGCCCAAAAACACTCCTCCTGACAGCACCGCCATGGCTGCTAGTTTCGATCACCTCCGTCATCAACAGCATCCACTCCGACAAGACTGGCGAGCGCTTCTGGGACATGGTCTGGGGCCCGCTTCTATCCCTCGTCGGCTTCGTCATCGGCGTTTCGACTACGAAAACAGCACCACGGTACGTTGCGATGATGCTGCTCTTGCAGATCTATAACTCCTGGACTCTCGGCTTTGCGTGGATGTCGAACTCGATCCCGCGCCCGCCGATAAAGCGTGCGGCGGCGGTGGCGTGCGTGAATATCGGAGGAAACCTTCCGAATATCTTCACGCCATACTTGTTTTACGCGGCGGCGGAGCCCCAGTTTTATGTTGGGTTTGGAGTGTGCATCGTGTTTGCGGCGTTGGGGATGGGTGGGGCCACAGTTCTGAGGTGGCAGTTGGTTAGGGCGAATGGAAAGTTGGCGAAAGGAGAGGTTGTGGACGGGTTGGATGGGAGTGTGGGTTTCAGATTTTTGTATTAGTGCGCTGGTTGCATTATTGTTTGTTGGTGGGAATAGAATGCGTTTTATTGCCCGGTATTGCAGTATTGAAAGTTGGAAGAGCCCCAAGCTCCCCCAACTATGTGTTACCACGTCGTTTTTATAATCGTCCGACGATCGGAAGTCGGCCCTATTGAAAAACTTTCTCTGTAGCTACTCATATGAATCGACGAAGTCACTTTGTCTGAAATTTCCGGAGTCTTGTCGAACAATGTGTAGGAGGCACTCTGATGGCCAGCTGCAGCGAGTCACTGAATGAACAAAGTGGTACTAGTCACACTAAAAATCCTGATTTGACAGAGGCGCTTCAGCGTAAATGATTCTGCTGGTTCATTTGAGCTTCTACAGCGCTTCTACATAGTGAGTCGCTAATGCAGAGTTGCTTCTGCGAGTAAAGTGATGCAGCGGTTACAAGAGCATCTGGTACATACCAGCTACCTCACTTCTATGCAAAACATATGCATGATTCATAAAAGACTCTAGTACATTCACTCACGGGCTATAAACAGCCACAGAAACATACCTCCATATCACTTTTAGCATATAATCCACGCACATCCACGCTGCCTCTGCAGCCAGCAAACTTTACAATGAAGAATGCAATAAAGAATGCTGCGTGCTCTGCGCTGTCTGTGTGTTGAGTCACGGTTAGGGTTGAGAGCTGAGAGTTGAACGCGTTACGCCCGTCGCCCGTCATCATAACCTTGGTATTATGAAACGCGACGTAGAAGTTTATTACTTTGAGCTTCGCGGCACCAAATAATTGGGCCGCCCAAAGCCTGCAACGAGGGCCATAACGAATGGCAAGGTCGGCTAGACCATGATGCTATCGCTGTCATTTTGATTGTCTCTTTCACATTCGCTCACTTGGCTTTGCAGGTAAACAAATTAGATTCATCATGTACAGCAGTGCAACGCAATGACAAGGCAAACAGCAAGATACAAACCAAAATAGCAATTGAGCAAAATAGCAAGATGGAAGACCACTATGCCAAATTGTTTTTCTTAAGCCGTTCATTGAACTGCTTTGATTTCCTGGCCTTTTAAGGCTGGCCAGCTTAGCATTCTTCTTAGCAGCCTCTATGCTAATCAAAAGAACTCTAGACTCGAACCCACATCGTTCATCATTCCGGCCAAAGATCCGCGCAAACAAGTTCTGTTCTGATGGGCCGTTGGACGTGCCAGTGGATTCCTTGAGACCACCTAATCCCTCCGACAGACCAAAGAGTGCAAGGAGCTCGTCATGTTTGCGGCGATCGGCCTGAGTAATAGCTGGACCTTCGTTGACCTCGACATAGATAGGCTAGGAATGGTGCGAGTAGACCGACGGCTTGTGCTTTTGTGTCACGTCACCCAGCTTGTAACGGGGGTGGACCGGACTAGGAATTGGGACTGAGCTGGAGGCGATACTGGACTGGACTGAACACAAGGATAGGTTACTAGGATACTAGAACTTATTACTTGATCTGACACAGGTCTATATTCTCGCCGATGATGGTCATCCAGTGTGAGGACGATTCCATCTGCAAACATCACGAAGGGACGGATGGAGTTTGCGGTCAAGAATGGGTTTGCGACGCATACTTACGTTATGCAGATGTGACTACGCACGAAGAGCTCGCGATTGCTACAAAGACCGGGAATGTAATTACGTCGATCTCATCGATTTGAGGGATGTCTTAGGACTTGTGGCCTTGGAGTATGCACGAGTAGAGGACTGTGCTCAGGAGGTATTTGCCAACTCCAACACTGTCGCACTTTTGAGGAGAGGACCGCCACTCGACCCCAGCGGCGAGAAGGCCTCTGAAATAATTCCCATTCGCTTTCCGAAATCCACGAGCTCCTTCTGCGGGAGAAGTGGATGAAGCTCGATCTGGTTGACCGCCGGGACTACCTCCGCTACGGCGAGGAGTTCTGTCAGGAACGGGATCGAAAAATTGCAGACACCTATAGCCCTGACCTTTTCGGTGTTCTTGTATACGTGTTCGAGCTGCTTCCACGTCTCTATGAACGAGCCCCTGGGGTCAACGTCGCGTGCGCCAGTGGGTGTCGTCGGGATGATTGGATGATTTCCCTTACTGTTGAGCGGAGCAGGCCAATGGATCAACAGCAGATCAACGTAGCCAAGGTCTAGATTCCCCAGCGAGATCTCGAGCGATTCGGCCACCCGGTCGTGGTAGGTGCATCAGACTTTTGTGGTGACGAAAATATCCTTCCGCGCAACCTTCCCGGAGCCAATTGCTTTCGCGATGCCCTGGCCAACCTCGGACTCATTGCCGTAGGCAAACGCGGCGTCGACGTGGCGGTAGCCCCCCTCGGTGAGAGCATACTCAACGATCTTTGCGACTTCGCCAGGCGCGGACTGCCAGGTGCCGAGGGCAAGGGCTGGGATGGGGTTGCCGTTGTTGAGCGTCAGGTCAATGGACGTCATTTTCCGCGTATATGTCGTGCGCTGGTGCTAGAGCTGGAATAGCAGCAGCACGTTGCCGGCAAGGGGTCTAGATATGCATGTCGCTGATAGTCCTTGCGCGAGCCCTACGAAGAGGATTGTCCCTGGCTAGCGGGAGCGGGTTGAAGCCGCTCGAGGAACGCGGCCGGGGTGGCACCGTGCGGCACTCGAAGGACTTCGATTGCCGTCTAATTCCTTAACCTTATTTTTGTCTCAGTCGCGCCGGCTCCCTCGTGGCTACCCCACATTTCCCCGCCAACCCCATTCGGGAATTGCCATCCATACCCCGACGTTTATCCATGCCATCTCGGAGTTATATTAATCAATGGCCAGCGCGACCATGTTTCGCAGCGGTCCACTAACTATCAAACGCTCTCCGCCACATGTCTGCGCCCTCCTCTAACTCCACCTTCACCTCACACGAACTCATGCAAGTCTCCAAAGATAAACCCGGTGTCGACCTCGTCGAGGACTCCAATGCCAATGACACCGAGGAACTCCAGATCCAGGAACCAGACTCCATCGAGGACAAGTACGGCGGCGCCTTCATTTGGTTCGTCACGTTCTCCGCCGCACTCGGCGGCTTCCTCTTTGGCTATGATCTTGTTGTTATCTCTGGCGTGTTGATAATGGTAGACCTTGATCTCGGGGAGGCGTTGACGACGAACAAGCAGGAGCTGCTCACGTCTATTACTTCCGGCGGCGCGTTCGTCGGTGCGCTGTCAGCTGGTTTGTTGGTGGATCGGATTGGCAGGAGGCAGGTCATTGCCTTGGGCGCGCTGGTCTTCACGGTGGGGAGCATTCTCCAGGCGACATCATTTACGCTGGCGCAGATGACTGTCGGCAGGTTTGTTGTTGGTCTCGGAACATGGCAGTTCCCTTCGCTTCCGGGGTTTGGAGAGTTATATTCGTTGTTTAGCACATATACTCAATTTGATTGTCAAGGAGCCCATGCTGCCTGTGACAGCTTGTGCAATAGAGATCCATGGCCTTTTGAGAATCAAGGAGCATTAGCAAGACTTCGGATCCTTGCTCTCTGGATCGATAGAAGTCCTCAAAGAAGGCAGCAGTGGAAAGAAGTGTGCAATTTTCTCGACCTTCCCAGTAAGTTTATCGAATATAATGTCGATACCCGATGGAATTCAACATTCCGAATGCTGGATGATAGCCTACTAGCAAGATGCCAGATCGACAAGTTCCTAGAACTTCAACGCGACCTTCTCTTGCCTTCGTTCACCGACAGTGATTGGGGCCGACTTAAACAGATCCACACAGTCCTCTCCAAGTTCAATGAACTTACCTTATTCGTCTCCAGTAGGAAGCCTCAGATCAGTCTTGGTGTTCCAATATACTACGAGCTTCATGACTGCACGATGTGTCGGAGCGCAGAGGCAATTTCTCTATCGATGATAGAGACATTGCCCTTGCAATGCAAGAGGGAATGAGGAAATATGAAAAGTATTATACCTTCACTAACACGCAATACCAATTTAATGCTGCGTTCTGTGCTTGATGTTCCTGCCATATAGGCTCCGTTGTTCCTCATTCTGTGATCTAAGGATATCCCGGTATTCTCTATCAGGAGCTTGCTCAGAATTACTGGCACAACTGGACTTGCCTTTAATGTGTCGGCGCTCTGCTATCGTACAGGACGACTAGGGACAATATTTGAGGAACAAGTCGAATATGTTGAAATTACAGGAAACTCCGAAAGACATACATTTCTGGCACTGGGGCATGGTCTCGTCACACTTGAGAAGTTAGTCATTGACCTTGCAAAACGACATCGACGTGGCTCACCTTGACTCTGCGAAGCTTGCAATTGCGGCAGCCCAATCTTGATTTCTTGTGGGTTCTGCGTTTGCGATTAACCTCTTCTCTGATGCCTTGCAAGTGCGCAGTCATGGTGATAGGCCACAAGCTTCCATGGAGCCTTATCGACACAGAGTACTCGCGCTGGGCAAACAAACGGCTCCTAAGTCCGTTTTCTGCACTGGGAGGGAAGTGACCAATTCTTGGCAAATTGTCCATGAGATGCCTCGGGCCGCAGACCGCATGAACGGTAAGTGATGTAGAAATGCCAGTGTTGAATGTTCAGAGCACAGCATTGAGCATTCTAGAAAGAAAAGGCACGCAAATGGAGAATGAAATGAAGTGTGCCTCCTCGAATAGATTGCATCATTACCGAACCAAGGAGACAGCCAATTGGTCAAACTTCGCAAGACTGGATAGGAGATCTCACGCTAACCTCAATTCGTATTAATTTCGCGCTAACCCCCCGTCGTATCCTAACCCTATGGCCTTCCTTTGTTGCCGACCCCCGAACGGATGAAGCCAAATAATTCACGTCAATAGGTACGGAGAAAGCGGATTTAACATGTCCTGGCATGCCGATAAGTCCATGCCATCTTATTTTTATACCGGTCACTTCTTCGATCGAGGCTACGTTTAAAAGGTCTCTCTTATCTGTCAACTGCAGTCATCTTCTTCACATTAGCAGCAGGAAATCTTTTGGTCCTTTCCACCTCTTCGTCTAGCTCAGAATGCCTCCCAACGCAGCCGCATGGCTGACAGCAGCAAAAGCAAACCCTCTCGAGGTCAAGTCCGCGCCGTACACTTCCCCGGGTGAGAATGAGATTGTCATTAAGAATGGCGCAGTGGCCATCAACCCGGTTGACTGGGCGCTACAAGATATGGGCGAGGCCCTGTTCCCCTGGATCACTTACCCATGCGTCCTCGGTGGAGACGTCGCGGGTGAAGTCGTCGAGGTCGGCAGTGCCATCTCTCGTTTCAAAATAGGCGATCGTGTTCTTGGTCAAGCAGTCGGTTTAGTAACCAAAGAAACTTCCGGGGGCGCTTTTCAGGCGTACACCGTCCTTCTAGCCCACATGGCATCGCCGATTCCCAGCACCTTATCCTACGAAAGCGCTGCTGTCCTCCCGTTGGGTCTGTCCACCGCAGCCTGCGGTTTATTCCAGAAAGACTACCTGGCACTTCAATACCCATCCGTGCCTCCAAAGCCAACCGGCAAGGCTCTGCTCGTCTGGGGAGGCTCGACAAGCGTCGGCAGTAATGGTATTCAGCTCGCCGTCGCTGCCGGCTATGAGGTCATCACCACCGCCTCGCCAAAGAATTTCGACTACGTCAAGAAGCTCGGTGCCAGCCAGGTCTTTGACTACAACAGCAAGACCGTTGTCGATGAGTTGATTGACGCATTCAAGGGTAAAACAATTGCCGGGGCGCTCGCTATCGGTAATGCGCTCGCTGTCGGTAATGGTGCGGCCGCGGCCGCGGCCTGCCTGGAAGTCGTCGACAAGTCCAAAGGTGACAAATTCGTTTCCATGGCCTTACGCGTGCCTGAAAAGCTGCCTAGCGGTGTCGGCGCCAAGTTCATCTTTGGTAGCGACCTCAAGGACAATGAAGTCAGCAACGCCATTTTCGTGGATTTCCTGCCAAGGGCTCTCGCTGAAGGCAAATATATCGCCGCTCCGGACCCGCTAGTCGTTGGGAAGGGTCTTGATTACATCCAAGCCGGTTTTGACCTCCAGAAGAAGGGCATGTCCGCTCAGAAGGTAGTTGTCTCTCTGTGATGCTAAGGAGTATGATACTGTGCAGGAAGATGGTGTGGAGGAGCACTAGAAAACTCAAAATAATAGACTTACAATGCTATATGCGCGGAGCGATTCGGTGTCTGCAGTATGCAATGCAGAGAGAAGTGCTCCAAGTTTCCTGACGGCCCTCTCTCTCTCTCTATGTGTCACACACACACACTCTCTCTCTCTCACACACACACTCTCTCTCTCTCACACACACTCAATCCAGGCCCAATGACTCAAGTAAGCTCCCACCACTTATCGACGACCATTACGATTGACATGTCAAGCGACGTACAAGCCCGCCCCTAAATTTTCTACCAAATACGCAAGTTACTTCCGAGGAAGCTGACGACATGTTTATTTCCTCTTCTCGTTCTGCGGCAAAAATCTTATCCACGATCTAGGAATTGCTCAGTACGATGTTTGCGAACGAAGGCCTTAACGCTAGCGACTCTAGGGTTTATAACTTTGGCCACAGTTGAGAATTTTTCTCCTGTGCTAAAAGATCGAACTAGACGTAACTACATTAGTTGAGAAGTAGCAGGTACCTAATTTAGTGTCATTGCTACGCAATCGTAAAATTAGTTAGCCGAACTCCTGTCGTGTCCAGAACGTTTGACAACGACCTCGCAGGACAATCTGGACGCAAAGCCAGCGGCGGTAAAAAAAAGTGTTGAGGCACCTCATAAATTTATTGATAATTTTACTATCCCGTACTCGTCCATCCCGATATCAAACTTCCAAAAAAAAATTGTCAAATCGTATCAGACATCATTGAAATGTCGTTAAGATAATGAAAAGATGCCACCGAATCAAGATACCAAAAGTCTCTTGCTACAAGCTCCGAATTATCAGCGAGCGCAGCTTTTTCAGCCAGAACCAGAGCTTTCTCAGACTATGAGTGTTCTTACTGCTGTGCTACGAAGAACTTGGAACTTGGACTTGTTTTATATTCCATAGAAGAAGATCCGATTTTCTGCAGAACAAAATACAACGCGGGAGTGATGGCCTTATGGACAACTATCCTCAACAAGAAAGACACTCTCACATACATCGGAGGAATCGGCTAAGGAATGAAGCCGACGAGCAAACGAACAGATCCGACTGGCAGAGAGGTAAGATTCCAAGGAGGAAGGTAAGAGAGGGACGTTAAACATTAAAGAGCGATGTTAGACATTATTAGACACCCTTATACCGCGGTGCGGTGCTGGTTGGCGCTCACAGTTATGACAGTGGTGATCCTTTACGCCGTATTAATTATGGCCCGTGGTCGCGTCCAGGAAGTAGAGCTGGTAGTCACCATCAAACGAGTCATCCTGCTGCCTTCCCAGTTGACCTTCTTTGCGTCGCCGCCTAGGTGAGCCAGCGATTCTTTCCCTCTATTAGGGTGGTTCCATGTCAGGAGCACGCTACTGAGGGTCTCGTGGCCTACGAAGTTAGGGCTCAGCTCTCCGGGTCTCGTGGACTGCAAGGTTAGGGCTCGGCTAACGAAGGTGCTGACACGGCTTCGGGGGCCAAGGGTTCGGCCTACCCCTGAATGGTTATTTTTTTAGTGTTAGTTTTGCACACGACTTTGTCAGTGAAAAGCGTTTTTACCTGCAGCTTTTCCTGTCGTTATGGATTGACGAGAGGTGTATATAAACAGGGTTCATACCCACCTCTATTAGCATAAAAGATATTCTAAAATATATTGTTACAACCTATCCGGTATCCGTAACTTATAGTCCTTGTCTCGCAGACATCTCACGTTCCAACACTGGCTTTTTATTGTCCAGGTTTCCACAAATTTAATATTAGGTCTGGTCTTTGCCCTCTGCTGAGCCGATAGGGAGGCTCGCTTGCCAGACTGGAATAGTCGTTGATGAATTGCCGGTAGATGTTTGCGAAACTGAAGACTCACAGGAGCCCTTTCAGGTTCTGGGTTTATACTTGGCCATGTCGTCCCGGCCGACGTAGCGCAATCGCGATAAGGATTGCAGTTCTTCTCTGAACGAGAGGACCCCTTTCCAAAGAAAGTCGAACGAGATCCTGAAGTACCTATCCAGGCTGGACAGGACGCTCGTGGTTATCAGCACGTCTACTTCGTCCACGTTTGCGTCCGGCTGTGCAAGGAATTCCCTCACCCAAGTCTCGTCCTGCACCCCCGCCCAGATTCCTTAGCCGCGGCCAATCCAGGATGGCCTTACCTTATCGTCATTCATCCGGATGCCGTCGGTGGACAGACCATAGTTCCGTCCATTTCCCTTTGTAGAATTTTGTTCTCTAGAAAATCGGATCTTGTTTTGTGCCATATAACCTTGTCCAAGTCCAATTTCTAGTTCTTCGTAACAGTTACTCCATCTTAAACATAAATTCCGGATCTCGTTACTGACTTCCGTGGCCCTTCTAACTGAGAACAAATTCATACCGAACTCTGGTACATAACGAACATCATCTAGTCTGAAGGTCTCTAACTGACCATGATTGTCACGAAGGAACAAGGACAAGACCGAAACAGCTGTGGGCACGACGGGCAAGGTATGGCCAAAGATCAGAAGCTTGAAAAAAAAATTGCTAGGACTTTCAGGAGGACTTAAGATCTCATTTCTGAAGTACAAACAAGGGGCGCTGAGGCCCTATTATACGTGCGAAAGCACGTCACCAAACACAAAAACTCGTGGGGCCGTTACCTCAAGGGGGCGCGAGGAGAGACCGAGCGGGGTTTTGGCCGAGACCGGTGTGCTCCCCGCGACCGACCGAGATTCTGGCCGAGACCCGTATGCTCCACGGTCGGGAGGATATTCATGACAATGATGGTCAATGATGGTCTCTAATTTCAAATCGACGATTCCAATTCCTTTAATCGCAACTTGATTACCGTCGGCAACTTCTACCTCCCTGTAGTCAGGTCGTAGGTGCGCATGTCTGTATAGTACCCAGGTAGATCTCTTTCATTATGTCGCCACTACCGACACCGTGTTGCAACACCTCATTACCCTGTTCTCTTACTATTGTGCCGTTGGAATATATTGTCTCGATTACCCTTCGACCGGTTCCCAAGCCTCTGCTCCTGAGCCATCTTGACTGCACAGAAACATTGTAATGGTACTGTCTCATCCAAGTCATATTATAGCTGTTAAGGTCAATCTCATGATGAGTAGGTAACTCAATTTCTTCTGGTTGATATCTGACTATTTCTCGACGTACAGCGGATACGAATGTTGTTAACGTCGCTAGTAGCGCTATAAACACCACAAGCTTAAAGTTATGCATTCTTATTTTCTATTATATTTACGTTATTATCTTTAACCTTCATGTGTGTGAGCCGCCGATCGCCATACCTGCGTAGTATTGCCTTTTGAAGGTTTTATTGAGTGCGTTGTAGCCGCCTGCGAACCGTGCTTGGTCGCTGAGCTGTCGGGGAGTTCTTCTTATTGGAGGATGGTCGGGTCCACAATCACAGGAAGTTCTTTGCCACTGGACGTCAATTTGGGGGATGCCGTTTTTGACGTCGTTTGCTTCTGTCGTTGCTGCTCTCGATTTGCATGTTGGTTGGGTTGGAAGGCATCATAACTTTTAAACCATTTCGATTCCCGAACCCTATCAAATGAATGTTGCTAATTTACTTAGAGCGCACTCATACGATATATTAATCTACACTCTGTAGCAATTAGCGGCCAAGTTCAAGAAAGGACAAAATCTGAATCATTTAATGTGGGCGTGCTCTTCGGTTCGGTAACAGACGAGAGTTTGATACGTATTCCTAAATTTATGACCTGCGAGCATCCATATTCGGAATAGAAACGCGTAATGCGTTGATCGCGTGAGTAAGCAAGCACAATCTGAGTCAAATGAATCACTTAGTGATCACTTCTGCAGGCCACCGAGGTCCATCATACTCAGCTGCTCTCTAACAGAGTAAATTGTAATTATTTTCCTTCCAGGGATCTCGCAGCTCTGAATAAGATACTTATTGGAGATAAAACGATCAGGCCTGCTACGAGTGTCGGTCATTATTTAGTCCTGGACAAATGCTCAGGCTCCAAGCCGCACGAGATAGCTGTGACCATTCGATCACAGTTCACATGAAAAACGTGGTTCGAGCGTCGCCGATTCCATTCTTGCCGTTGTGACAAAAGCAAATTGTTGACGGGTCGGAAAGCGCTCCACGATGCGATGAGGTGCGATCCTGTGTACGGTATGTACGGTACATCCAGTATGGTTGAATCGCACATGACGTCGCGTCGATTAGCAGATTTTAGCCGTTAAGGCTTGGCCGAGTACATAAGATGGACTCCCCGCCCCATGTGAAATTGCTCCTCCTGGAGCTCCTCGTTTTCGTTGCAGATCTCATAGCTTGCCGACTAGAGATAACCAATTCTACTCAAATGGATCTCCTCGATAACTCGGATGGACTTGTCAACCTACGAAACCTGGCGAGCCAGGTGTCGCTAGGGAATTTGCCTGAGGATACGACAATTCCGATTGTAATGGGTAAGGCTGGCCCCTGGCATTTCTATACTCCAAATCTAACGGTCCAATAAGTTCCTGGATTCACTGGATGGGGAACACCGTTGTTTGGTGCTATCAATTATTGGGGTGGCATTGAAAATATTCCCAAACTGCTAATGGAGAGAGGATACACTGTTATCGTCACTCCAATTGGACCGATCTCTTCCAATTGGGAACGCGCCTGTGAGCTGTATAGCCAGCTTACCTTCGGAAAGTACGTTTAGAGCCACGTTCCGGTGCTAGAAGTCCGTCTAACATCTACAAGATTCAGTCACTATGATCCTGATACCAACGAGATTGGAGATAACCATGATGTGCACGTTTCTTATGGCAACTACTTCACATTAGTTCAAGAAAACCCTAAACCGAATGAAGTTACCTGCCATCGGAAACGAGCGATCCTGTTTTCGCAATCACCAAAAGAGTACGACGACTGGAAATGGAGTGAAAACCGCAAGGTTCACTTCATTTGCCATTCCCAAGGTGGAAATACAGTCCGTTACTTGATTAGCCTGATGGACCGTGGTGCCAGGGACCTGCATCCAGAGTATTTCAGCACCGGAGGTAGAGACAGTTGGACCATCTCCGTGACAACTCTTGGTACTCCGCACAAAGGAACGACCATCATAGATGTTCTTAATAATTTTGTTTCGGTACGTCTCCGCCCCTCTTGCTAGCACTGTTCAGGTATGCCGGCGCTAAGTCAACCTCTCCAGAACTCAGCCGATCAAGCAATCAAGCTACTGGCAAGATCATTTGCCGCGGTATCCTTTCAGAGTCCCGAGCATAGGGTTTATGACCTCCAACTCGACCATTGGGGCATCTGCAGAAATGGAAGCGAATCATTCCAAGTAATGCGCCAGCGCTTAGAATCGAATCCTGGTCCGGTGGCAAATTGGTGGAACTCCAAGATCAATGGCTTCTATGACAACAGCATTGCGGGCGTTAATGCTCTTGACGAGAAGACCGCACCCACCTCAACGGACGTCTACTACTTCAGTCTCTCCTTCCACTCTACGATCCCCTTCCCCTCTCAGTGGCCTGCTTGGACGATCGGGGCCCTCAAATCTTTCCCCATCCCGCTGGTCGATTTCATCCGTAAAGTTCTGTACTCAATCCCGCTCCTGAACGTCGGCGCCTGGATCATCGACCGCATTCTCGATGAGCTCGTTAACACGGTTGGATGGCCGATTCTCTCATCCCTTGTACGCATCCACGATCTCGTGGGCTGGGTAACTGACGTGGCGAACAGGCTCCTGCAGGAGATAGATTACAACGTCATGTTGCCGCCGCCGGGTGAATATCTTCCGCGGAAGGACGTCCTACCGCTGATGCTTCCGACTGTCTACGCAATAGGCGGTCAGGATCTGACTCCGAAACAGAAAGATATCCTTGGGCCGAATCTGGGGGATTGGTATCAGAATGATGGGATCGTGAATACTGAGTCGATGCGTGGTCCGCGCGATTCCATCGTGAGAAACATCAGTGCCTTTCCGACTTCAAATATTAAAAGTGACGATGCTCGGGGAAGATACTGGCACTTCGGCGTCACCGATCGTATGGATCATGCGGATGAAATTGGTGTTTTTGTCGAGGAGAACACTGTGAGCTACCCAGTTTGATAAAGGTTTGATATTGGGAGAACTGCGTACTGATATAAATAAGGCCCAATCTACGAAAGAGATGTACCTCAACCTCGCTACGATTGTCTCGCGATTACCGTCTTAGAGACGGCATTTTTCTTACTTGCTGTAATCTGGGCGGGGCAGATTGTCTGAACTGGGTTGCAGTGGGACAGACTCGAGGTCGTCGTGAACGCATCATGTAAAGGATTCCACATATTGGGGCTGTTGTTAGAGAACAGACTGTATTACGCATCTATTCTCGTTTGTGTTAAGGTCTCTATTGTAACAAGTTTGATCCGAGGGAGGTTTTCTGTACTTCGATATGTTCTTTTCTTTCCCTTTCTTCGACGATAATATAAGTCCCGAAATCTTTACCATAAGACTGACCCAACCGGTAAAGATCGAGCGATCCTATATACTTGGTATTAATATTATTGAATCGTACACACTTTATATACTCTACGGCAGCTGCCAGCTGTTACAGAATGTTGGAGCTAAACCGAACAATACCAAACAACACAAGTAATTCAACACAATCTTGTCACCAAGCGAGCGTATTATCAGGCAAACCAAGGCGAAGCCGATTCCCATGTTACAAATCCTCCTTGGCACTGAACTGGATTACGGAGATAGCCCTAACCCGAAGTGGTGACGTAGTGCTTGTGTTTTGGGTAAGGTTTCACTTCATTCGCAAAAAAAATCCCAAGGTGGAAATATAGTTTGCTACTTGATTAGCTTGATGAAACTCGGCGCTAGGGATGTGCGTACCGAGTATTTTAGTACCGGAGGTAGGGACACTTGGACAATCTCCATGACAACTGTGGGCACTCCACACAAAGGAAGGATGATCATAGACGTCCTTCAGCTTTTGATTTCAGTATGTCTGCGCCCTTACTTAGTAGCATAATTCAGATCTGCCGGCGCTAATTTATCCAGAACTTAACCGAGCAAGCAGTCAAGCAGTCAAGCTCCTGGCAAGATCATTTGCTGTGGTATCCTTTCAGAGTCCCCAGCAAAGGGCTTATGACCTCCAACTCGGCCAGTGGGACATCTGCATGAATCATTCCAAGATATGCGAGAGCGCTTAGAATCGAATTATGGTCCGGTGTCGAAATGATATAAGTCCAATACAGCGCTTTCTATGAAACAGCACCAAAGGTGTTAGTGCAATCAACAAGAGGGCCATTCCGACCGCAACCCACGTCTACTACTACAGCCTCTCGTTCCACTTCACGATCCCATTCCCGTCCCACGGGCCGTCCTGGACAGCCGAGGCACTCAGCACATTTCCCAACGCGATTGTGGATTTCGTGCGTAGGATCCCGCTCGTCAATGGCATTGTGGACGAGGTTGCTAAGGTTGGGTGGCCGTTTACTTTGACGCTTGTCAGTCTACGCAATGGCGAACAGGCTGCTGCGGGAGGTTTATTACGAAGTTATTCTGCCGCCGCCGCGTAAATATCTGCCCCGAATGGACGTCCGTCTATACGTTGATGCTGCCGACAGTGTATGCTATGGGTGGTCAGGACGTCATTGCAGAACAGAAGGAAATCCTAGGGGAGAATCTGGGGGATTGGTATCTGAACGATGGGATTGTGACCACCGAGTCGATGCGCGGTCCAAATGATTCGCTTGTGAGAAGTATCAGTGGGTTTCCGGCATCAAGCATCAATAGTGATAGTGTGCGGGTCATATACTGGCACTTTGGCCTCAGCAATCAGACGGACCATGCGGATTAGATTTGCGTTCTTATCGATGAATACACGATGAGTTGTCCAGTTTGGTCAAGGATTGATATTGGGAGGACCGCGTACTGATTTGAATGAAGCCCAATGCACAAGAGAGATGTACTTCTATCTCGCAACCATTGTCTCGCGATTACCTTACTGATTACCCGGGTACTAATTTCATAGCCAAGCTCTTCTTTAAAGCGTCAAGATCTTCCTTTTATACTTGAAATTTCTCGTTCTCATTCGTTTCTACCTCTATACATTTGGGCTAATAATTACGCATCTTTGGATGCTGTGTGAAAGTAGAGCCCTCTGAATTATTGGCTTGCATACGCTATGCTAATTATCCGATGAAATTAGAAAAAGTTTTCTTTTTACAGTTCGAACCCTGGCCCTCTTAATTTAACCCCAATTTGTCGTAGAGGAATCCTTCGAACCTGTCTTTCGCAGCAGTACGGATGTCACCCCTCAGTGTCTCAAGAAAAGTACCGCTGTCAAAAGGGACAGTCCTATCCTCGATATTGACAGCTTCCCATGCATCATGCGGATAAAAATCACTTATCCTAATTCCAAGAGTGAGAGGGTGATCATCAATGGCAAGGTCGAATCCCTCTTGAATCAGGTACTAAATTAGCCTGCATGTGAGCAGAAAGCCTCGACAGCATCAATCTGATAATATTACTCACATATCTATGCTTTGAATCTTGTCGCCAGACTTCAATGAATGCTTCCTTCAGCTCACCAACCCACGCGTGATCCCTGTACTGAAGTGGACCATAGCAGCCTTGTTGGATGTTCAATTGGGCAGCTTCATTCACGGTACGTGACATTGCTGCCCGTTCTGATCGCAAATCTGTGATATCCCGATAGGGAGGAGTAGCAGGATATTCAAACCGCGGCGTTTCGTTAAAGCATACCAATATAACAGCATTAACTCCCTTGCCATTGATCCACATATCCTTGTCATCAAGAAGCTTGCCATAGGCTTCACTATACCCAACCTCAACCGCAACCACCAGCTGATCTTCGCCATCCTCAGGCTCATAGTTGAATCCGCCATCTGGCTCTTTTCTGCTCCCCCCGTACGCACCAGGAGGGAAGTGTTTGGTGGTCGATCCAACTAGGTGAATATTTTTTAGAGTATGCGGACTACACGTAGATAGATACTCCTCAACGTATCCATAGATCTCGTAGTCGATCCAGCGTGCCGCTCCTGCCTGGATGCTACTGGGGGCAGTCACTACAGTCACTGTCTGGGTGAGACCATTGTATGTCAAGGATGGGTACCTACAATATTGAATACCGTTAACCAGCTTCTGAAACCAGTGATATACGACATACCTCTCTGATCATCTGAAATATCTGCTGCTGATTTTAGTTCAGAAAAGGCAGCGTCCAGCTGCAAAAACTTTTCATAAGGCATTTGAACATCTAATCGCCGCTCTGGTGGATTCTCCTTGAGAAGCGCAAACGCCTCGTTGTAGTTAGAAAGTGCCTCCGAGTCCGTAACTGACATCGTTTTTGGTATCTCAGTCAACACCGCGGATTCCGTCTCTGTGTCCAATTTAAAGAGTTTGCCGTGCCCATCTGCCTGGTCGCTGACGGGAGCACTATCGGGCACGGTGTTCTCACGCTTGGAACGTATTGCCGAACCGTCGTCCACGGCTTTTCTCTTGACCATAGCGCGCGTGGCATCTCCTACGGACTTTCTTTCATTCCGCTGGCTGGATTCGGGATGCTCATTGACTGTGGCAGTCGCGATCGGCGCCACGCTGCGTGAGGCTCGGCTCCCGCTAGCTGGTTGTGGATCATATCCCCCGTAAACGGTGTCCATGACGTAATAAGTTAGTCTTGTAATATGTGACGATTGAGACACAAATAAACCGGTGGGGGAAGCAAAAGTTTACGAGAATGGGTTCAAAGTTGCGAGAATGGTTCGGATGCAGACTGGCTCTGTTTATCTGCCGGATATTTGGATTTTGACCGACGAAAACGTCTCACGTACAATGTCAAAGCGGCTACTGCTGTTAGCAGCATGAAATGAAATATACGTCGCGGTTGTGACTGAAATCTCTACGCATAGAAGATTTTGGTGGATTCTCGAATTATTGCTTGTTGATTTCCTCTTATAGAGGCTATAACTAACTAAGCATGTCGCATCGACCAAAGCCGATGGTCATATCCGTTGAATGAGCCGTTCGGACTAGTGTGTGGGACAGCAAATCAGTTTTTGGCGTACATACAACGTTACTGAGCACCCGGATACTGTGCAATAGCCGAAGCTTTTCTTCCCCGCGGCCAAGTTCTTCCTATGATACCATGAAATTTCGTTCTCATTCATGGTCTTCAGAGCAGACTTGTTCTAGCTTATTTATTGTTGGTTGTATCCAACTTGAACTGACTTGTTAATCGTAAATTTTGAATAAAAGATGAGAGTATGGTTTGCTATCTCGGTTACCTACTTCGCCTACCTCCTCTTGCCGCGATGCAGCCCCCGGCAATGCTTGTCATCTATCCACCGTCCCTAGAGGTAGCCCATTCAACCTTGTGAAATGCTCTGCCTCCATTCTCTTCGCTGCTTCCGGCCCACCGAGGATGTCCCCCGCCATGTCACTTCCCAGGTGGGAAGTCGGTCTCAAAATCTGGTTCTCTCGAATAATTACGGAATAAAAATTTTTTATTTCGTATTCGGATTAATAAGCATGAAATATCCAAATATTCTGTATTCGAATTACGAATATTCGCACGAATACGAATATATTCGTCATTCGTGTCCACCCCTACCGCAACGTAGCATTACGGTTGACTTCCCACATGCGTCTAATCGGTAATCGATGATCACTTCTCGTCTCTTGCTATCTGCCTATCTCTCATCGGTGCTGCAATTTGTGTGCCTGTTGTACCTTTTTAGTTAAGGTACTAACAAATAGAAACTTTGAGGAGGCAGTGCTCTAGGTGGTGCAAGTTTGAGGAGGTCATGATAACGTAAACTAGTTTGAAGACGCTCATGTCAGAATAACGCATTCTCTCCTCATAATTGCCCGCGAGAAGCCCCGGTGAATAGGGATTTTCCGAGGCCACGCCAAAAATTTGTTGTGGTTAACTATAGGTCTGTGGCTATGCCCACTTCTCATCCGTGGCTGTGCTTGCCGCGTCTCTTGCAATATATTTACCCTAACCGCTGTTGGGAGTTTGGTCTGCTCCTCCAGGTGCCTCAGCCGAAAGCCAACCAGCAGAATCTGTTGGGCTAGAAATGCGAAGGGAACGCTGCAAGAGTGCTACTTGTCACAATACTATTAATAGGTTCTAACACAGCGAGAGCAGTGATGGTATACGCAAAGAGATATGCGATACTACTGTTCTTGTGCCCTAAGCTACGTCGGACCAAGCCGGTTTGATCTCGGGGTTGGTAAGGGCAGTACAGATTAGATGTATTGCGTCCTAGCGAAATTAAATTGTTGCTCATCCCATAATAAGGTTTCATATGACCCCAATTTGCTAAAAAATAACAATCAATTTCTGGCATAAACTTCTTGGATTTCACGCACTTACCCATAACAATCAAATATCAAACATGACAAAAAAACAATGAATAGTTATTCTTTGGCTTAGTCCTTTCAGCCCGTCATAGTGCGACCATAAGCCAGATAGCGGGGAGCGAGAAGGCGTGCTTAAGGGGATAAAGTTGGGAGGCGGCAGCGGCGTCAGCTGGGGCTATTAGCATTAAGCATTGGCATGCGGCGTCTTGGCTGCAGCACCGTCCGTGCTACCTCGAATTTCTTACTGGCACGAGTCCGATACTTCCTTTCATCCTTCACCTCCTCGTTCATTTCTCCATCGAGTTGCGCCTCCGCCATGGGTTTCTTGGCTGGCATGCGCCGTGGCTTACTGTTCGCTGGCGTCGTTACAGTGGTGACTACTCTCACGATCTATCAGCAGCTGGATTGGCTCAATTCTCTAGCTGAGAGATCGGTACAGAAGGAGTCCAACGTGTATGCAACCGTGTCCGACTCCACTGCCGCAATCACGGACGCCAAACTGGCTGCTGTTGTCCAGTCCCAGCGAACGATGGCCATTATGACGATCCCGACCACGGCGACCACGGCAAACATCGACGGCAAGTATGTCGTAGAAGACGAATTTGTGGACAATTTTCCCCCCAGTACAATCCCCGTCGTGCCGCCTATAAGTCTGCTAAGTTTACAGCACAAAGCGAAGGCGACGATGCAGGCAGTCAAGGTGGATCGACAGCCGAAAGCGACAGCGCAGGTCAAGCCGGAGCAGCAATTAGTTAAGGGGAAGCAGATGCCGCCGGTCAAGGTGGAGCAGATGCCTGTCAAGGCAGAACAACAGGTTCCTCCTTCCAAGCAGCAACAGTATGCGACTGTCGTGACGGTTACCGCGCACCCCACCGTATTGTCGTCGTCGACCCTGTCTTCCTCAGCATCGTCGATTTTGTCCTCCGCCTCCTCGTCAACCTTGTCCTCCTCATCGTCGTCTACCTTCGCTTCGTCGTCGTCGTCCATCTTGTCCTCCTCATCGTCGTCTTCCTCATCGTCCGCGTCACCACCCCGCCCAACATACGGCACCATAATCGACACGCCGGGCGGTCGTCGGACAGTCCACTTCCTCCTCCCCGCGACCGAAATTAACAAACTGGTCTGCAAGACGATGTTCTCCGCCGCACTAAACGACTACCCATTACCCTTCCTTTTGAACTTTCACGCTTCCTACCGCAACAGCGGGGAGGCAAGGTATATGAAGATCCAAGCTATCCACCAATATCTTTCCGCGGCGGAAGTCAAGCCGTCTGATCTGGTGATTGTGATGGACGCGTATGATACATGGTTCCAGTTGCCGTTCGAGGCGCTTATTAGCCGATACTACGGGCTGCAGGCCGGCGATCGGGCGAAACTGGGGAATAAATGGCAGGAGAGTGCCGTGTTTGGCGGCGACAAGATATGTTGGCCGAACGCTGAGACATCCCCTGCGTGTCAAAAACCGCCGCTTTCCAGCTTACCGTCTGACGTGTACGGTCCCGACACGGATAAGGATAGATACCACATGCGGTATCGCCCGCGCTGGCTTAATTCGGGCAATATCATTGGCCCAGCCAGCGTGTTGCGGGAGATTTACAGGCGGGCGTACGACAGACAGCTCAGGTCAAAAGTGCGTTTCTCGGATCAGCTTGTCATTGCGGACATTTTTGGGCAACTGGACTTGCCGATCCGGATTGACTACGAATCCCTCCTATTCCAGACAATGACGCACTCGCATTCGGACGTCGTGTTTTTGTATCAAGAGCAAATCGAACCCGGTGACGCTCCCGGTAAGGTCGTTTGGGATAAGGTAACCGCGGTCGAAGCCCGAGCCGGCGGCAGCACGAACCAGAATCCCCTTGACAACATCCCCGAATACGAAAACGAGAAACTAGTCGACACAGTGTTCCTAGGCGGCATTTCCAAACGCCAGTGGCGGACGTCAGCAAAACACATGGCGTGGAACCGAGTCAGCAAGAACGTGCCTGCTGTAGTGCACTTCAACGGCCCGAAAGTGGCTCTGGAGAGTTGGTGGGGCAAGATGTGGTGGGTACACGATCTCAGCCCCGCACATCGCTGGCGGAGGTTACAGTACGTCCGTTTTAATGGCGGCGCGATCGTGGATGATAGAGGCACCGGTCCCCGAGTCCTTCCGTACACTGATATGTGCGGATCGTACGAAATTTATGAGTACACGAAATCTCCCTTCGAGGGCCATAAAGTCCGGAAGGGCGAGAGGCCTAGTATTGGCCCGGAACCGTTCATGATTGGGATGAATGCTCATGCGAGTCCAGCGGATGTGTTGCGTGATTTGGCCAATATAAGGGACGCGAGAAATAAGGCGGAGCAGAAGAAGAAGGCAGAACAGAGGCAGAAGGAGGCGGCGGCTGTTGCGGCGGCGAATGCGAAGGTGGCGGCGAATGTAAAGGCGAAGAGTGGGCGGTGATAAATAACGGCGAGGCTTCGTTTCTAATATAGATAGACGTTGGGTAATATTAGTTAGAACTCAATGCGGGACATCGAGTGCATTATCATATTTATATGGTCTGGCGTACAAATGAATGGTGTACATTTAGTCGTAAATATGGTATAATGTTTTGTTATGTGGTGATTAACGATTATGTCTGGGCTCTAATATACATTGGGATTGCGTTATTTCTGTTATTATCGAATCAAGGTGCCGGACATCGAGTGCATGGCCCATTTGGGTTTGTATGCAGAAATGGCGTCCAGCCGAAATGCAGGCTGCTTAGGGATGGGTATAACGGATTGAGACGACGACTGGACGCTATGTCAATGATGCTGCGCGCGTCATACAAGACGGCGCGACGTCGTACATCGAGTCGTCGAAGTCCATCTGAATGGGAGAACGTCATTCTGTGTATCAACAATTATCTTATTGAATAAAGTCAAATCGTATCCATCCCTAGCTAATTTCTTGCTGTTGTAAGGGTTGTTTGGGTTAGTTTTGATGGACTGTAGGAGCACGTGGGGCTTATGGATTGTTATTGTTGACAAGGAAGACAAAAAGAAAGAAAAGAACAACAACGGGAGAACACGGAAAACCAAGGGAGCACGCAGGCAACCCAAACCCAGCATCCGTACAACACATTGAACAAAAAAATACATATAAGGAAATCAGGAAATCAATAAACATATATAGAAAACCTGCCCCGAAATACAAACAAACATATCGTACTCATAACAGGTGCCTGGCGGTAGCATGGTCATGGTACGTATCCAACAGTCGGTTTGAAGTTCGAGGTCGTCTGGAATGCAGGCGGGGTAGGCGAGGTAGGCGAGATCGAGGTGAATGAGGGGTTAGCGAGGTCGACTATAACAGATCGTCGAACTAAAGAAGTTCTAGGGTTTAGGGTTTGGCGGTTTGGTCGCATAGAATGCTTGATGACGTGCATTTTAGCTATGACCCACCTTTCCCGACGAATTCCTGCCCCAAGAGGAGTGAGCAAGCGCGGTGGGCTCCCAAGTAGGCGCTCTAGGTCAGCCGCTTCATTCAGAGTGCGTCCGAAGTGCAGTCGTACTTCAAGGTGAGGAAACCTTGGCAGTGTCGAATTGCCTCTGAACGGTCTCAACTTTAAACCAAATTGTCAAAAGATATTATGGATTTCAGTCTTGACAGCAGTCTTAACAGCGAGCCAGGCCCCCGGCGTCTTCTCCCGCAGAGCACCAAACTGTCTCCGGAAAGGCGTTATATATCGATCACAGTATTCTTGCCTGGAAATTTGCGGCAGCGTTGCCTCAGGAGGAAAAAGAGGTCCCTCGCTGTCGACTCTAGTAAGACCGAGCGAGTCTAAGACGTCAAGACAGTACTCGACGATCGCGATCCGGTCCTGGTGAGACGGGCGATACAGCTTCCGACGCTTCCCGAACCGGCTATATGATGATCCGAGCGGACATGTCTGATTCAAGCTCCTGAATACGAAAGCTGCGAGAGGATCAGGTTGGAGGGCGACGACCAGGGAGCGATAGCAAACTCAACTGGCGACTCACCGGCGGCTTGGAAAGTGGTGTGCAATTCGGTACCCAAGTCGTGGGCACACCAGTTCGTCGTAAATTCCTGCACCAGAAGATGGAGGAGGTCCTCGAACCTCCCGGTCTCGGTGGTCTCGGTTTTGCTCCATTCTCGGTGGGCTGGAAACCAATTGCGGACAGGTCCGTGAACGTTCGCGCGGACAGTGACGATCTTGAAACGATCCGAGATGTCGTCCATCGTTAGAAAAAGGAGTTAAACTTCCAGGCGATGAAGTTTCGCCCTGGGTTACCGTCGCTACCGTCCCAGGAAAACGCAGAGTTTCGTGCTGACGATATGACGTCGAAGGGGCGGCTGTTCGACAGTCCATATAACTTGTGTGGCAACATAAACTTCATAGAAAGTTCTCCTTGAACCTGCTAGATAAGACAACACCATCCCGTGAACTTCTCTCATGGAAACGACGATAGTAGTAACCCTTTTCAGCAATAAACAGCAACCAGTAGTAACTGTGCCATGGAACTCCATAGCATTAATCTTGCCGTCTTTAACTGAGCCAAAAACAACTCTTATGCGCCAGTTAGCATCGATAATCTCGTAACCAAACTCAACACAATACCTCGCTTGTACAGCCAACGTTGATGACACCATTCATCCCACCCATCGCTAGCAACCAGAGCTGCTTTAGATTGATAGACCTACGTGGCTGGGTAGTAATCTGATATCCTGCTCCGCACATCGTTGTTCCCATATTCCCACAACCCACATCCCACGCCGCAAGAATGTTACGTCGATATGGCTACGCTCATTTGGGTTCAGCGCCATAATATATCCGGATCACCTGGCAACAATGAATTGATGCCTTTTGTTAATGTGATTTGTGCTTGCTGTCGCATTGTGATAATAAGAAAGGGGAAAATGTATTCATAACAAGGAAGAACATTAAACCGAACCCTTCCCCTTATCGCCGCCCAATACCAAAATCCTTCTGGAAGTTGAAACTATTTTGCACCAAAGCGATGAGATTATTTTCTCATGTTATAGATCGAAGCTCTATAACGAATCGTATTCACCACACAATATCTACATAGAGATGGCCGATGCCAAGCTCCTCCCCGCAAAACATTCGCCGCCTCTGGCGTCCGTCTTGGAAGCTTTCGGGGCGAAGGGAGAAGTCATTCCTGCTAGGGAAGGTATGGGAACAAGTTTTTACGTTGGGGACGCAGTATTTAAGCACGTGCCTATTCAGGATCAGGAAGTGGCGGTATGGTGCGCTAGTGTATTCGATGTCATAAAGGTTGATGGGGTTCGAATACCACGGCCATTAAAATCACCTGAAGGTTATTATATCGTGGATGAATGGATGGCATCAGAGTTCGTTTCTGGAGAGACGGGTCCACATGGTCGGTGGGAGCAGTTATTCGCCTCGGCCGATGCTCTCCACAAAGCACTCTCCGGAGTCCCGTGTCCGGAGTTCATCAGGCATCGGGCCTCTCCCTGGGCCGTGGCTGATAGAGTTGCTTGGGATGAAGTTGCAATCGAACCCCTCGAGAAGCTTCGGCAGGTTTTTGAAAGATTGAATTCTCTCAAGCGCGTTATCGACGAGCAACCAGCTCAGATCATCCATGCTGATTTAGCGGGGAACGTCCTCTTCTCTGATAATTTGGAACCTGCAATTATCGACTTCTCACCTAGTTGGCGTCCTGCCGCATATGGCAATGCTATCATCGTGGCGGACGGAATACTCTGGTATGATGGCGGAGAGGCATTGATCGATCTTGGTGACTCCGGAGGTGACTTTCTACAACTTCTTGTGCGAGCTCTTGTGTTTCGACTCATTTCCTTCAACGAATTAGTTCGCAGGCAGCAACTACCATTTTCTCAAATTGAAGTCGAGCGATTCAATTTCGCCATCAATTGCCTGGATCGGCGACTTACCGGCGTCCATGTTTAAGAGTACAGCTGTGTGAGCGCTGGATGTTGCCGTCAAGTTGATGAGGGACTGTGGATCCTTTGTCAAATATCTCGATTTGGGAGCAGTGCGGTTGGTATTATTAGGCAATAGTGTTGCATTAACTGAAGGGCGGAAACTGCAGAATTGCCATCAAGGAAGGAAAAGTTTTGGGAGTTGTACTTAATAGTCCGTCTACTACGATTACGCGCAAACTGTTATATAGTAAAAGAATTTAGAACCCTCGGATATCCTATTGCCCTGAGAAATTCACGATCTTGATGATATACAACATCTCTCGAAAAACTTGTATTCAATTCATAAAGGAATCATGTAGCTTTCCCAGTAGCCCCCATTACATCCATCTGATATTCCACGCACTCCTGAATCAATTTTGTTCCCGTCTCCATTAGCTCTGTTAAGGGAACCTTGCCCGCATGTTCCCGAATATACTTATTATACTTGTTCAAGACAAGATCATTTACATTGCATCGTGTCATGCCGTGCCTCACGCAGTCGCTCATCACCTCGCCGGGAAAGTCATTAGTTCCATGCAGTACCAGCTGGACCTGACCTTCTATAACATTGCGTATGGAGTCAAGTCTGTGATTTCATTGGTTTAGGTTGAGGTGAAAATAGTAGAAATCGAAAATATGAACGACTTACATGTCAAAGTTCAATTTAATGTTTTCCACAGCGCCATAGTGTCCATGAAGGTTGCCAAATGCCGGCGCCAAAAAGTCAATGCCAGTCTTTACAAACCTCATTGCTTCCTCAGGCGTTGTCAAAACACCTTTTAGCGATCCCGTGTCTTGAACTCCGTCTTCTCCACCTTCCATTCGGCCAGGCTCGGCCTCCGTCGCAATTCCCCGTTCATGGCAATACCGAACCAAGCGAGCCGTTCTTGCAAGGTTCTCGTCCTTGTCATAATGGGACATGTCGATCATAATTGAATCAAATGCATCAGGTATATCCGCGGCCCTCATTATGATCTCTTCGTCTTGAGCATGGTCGAGATGGAGCGACATCGGGACAGAGGCCGAACGACAGGCGTCAGAAGCTAGATTGACAAGTAATCCATTTGCATATGTTATAGCCCATGGGAAAAGAAGAATCTGGACAGGTGCTCGCTTTGCTTCGGCAGCTCGGACCGTGGCGACAATTGTTTCAAGGTTATACTACAGGACCCGATGAGCTTTTGAAGACATAACTAGAAAGATCGCTTACCGAAACAATTCCAGGTATCCCATACCCACCTTCTTCGGCAGCCTTTAGCATCGCAATGCTTTTGTTGTTCTTCAGTGATTTTGTCATGATCACAAGCAAATTCGCGTCATACGATGCGAGCAACCTACTGATATACTAGAAATTAAATGCTTCCGAGAACAATAGCATATAAACAGACGACTGATCGCCGAATTTCTACGGAAGATCCGTCCTGTCCGAACGCTAGACTGAAGATTCTCGGGGGTCCTTCAAATACCGTGCGTGTCATAATTACGTCATGCCGTGGTTTTGCACGAATTAGTCTTGTCATACGTTTTGCATGAGCATGGAGAATGGCCTCTTCATAATTTTAAATAATTAGTTCATCATTAACTCTACGTATGGTAGGCTAATAGATGAAAAGACATTACGTATTTTACTTGATAATACTAATACTAACTTTATAAATTTGAGTTTGCGGTTATTTACGGTAGTCCGGGAAAAATTATCCCAACACAAATAAAAGGAATAGTAGATCTCAGACAATATGACAACGTCGCGCAAAAAAAACGTACGCAGTAATTTAAGAAATCAGGATTTGCGGGAATCAGAATTCTGTAGTTTGCATTGTAGTGGCACTTCAGAGTTTCGTTGAATACTTCTTTGGGAGAACAAGAAATTGCAGAGACGAAGGATGAACATGTGTATAAAACTGAGGACCTTGACGCGGAAGGTCGAGAGCTAATATAAACGAAACTGAGTGTGCGGGAAGCAGAGCTGTTGACGATGCAGTTGTTGCATGAAGGGGCATATCTGCTGTCCTGAAGCTGCTAATTGCGCGAATGGCGGTCGACTGCACACTAGCTCTTAGTGAGGTTTCCGAACATGCACAATTGAGCGGTATATAGAGGACAATGTGCGACTCGCTTGGGATCTTGGTATTAGATTATGGGCTGCCTCGAGCTCCACGCGGTTCTGGAATCCGAGGTCAAGCGACATGGCAAAACCTATCTGATGCATTCTAATTCTAGTAACATAAAAAATAACCCAAAGTGCAGAATCTATTATCCCATTCCAACATAAAATCAAGAAACCAAAAAATTTCATCCGGAAATTATATTCGTATACAGGCCCATTCTATCCTGTTCCCTTGGCCGTTACAGTTTTTACTCCTGCACAATCAAAACCTTCGCATATGGTTTAGCCAGCACCGACGTGGAAGCCTTAGGATCCCCCGCAGAAATACTGGTAACCTGCACATCCAACGCCTTGTTCACAGTCGGAACCGTCACAACATCGAAATACGCCAAATTGCTCGTCAATCCTGTGGAAGCTAGGCCCATCTGTGCCTGCAACTGCCGGGCGACCTCTTCTGCAATGTATCTATGCACGTCAGTCGTTACATGCAGGCTATTAATCCAGAAGTACTTGTTGATCGGTAGCGGGCACGTAGCATAATAGGTATTAGAAAATGGCACGCCATTAACATAGTCGGGGCAATACCCCGTAACATTGGCAAACCCGTAGAGCGAGGCACCGTCAATAATCGTTTCAAAAAGCGTAAAAATATCAATAGCTGCAGCCGTGACATCGCTGTGCTTATTCTTAAACGCTGTTACACCTTCGACGACCATGGTATTGAATGCCTCAACGGCCGCCTTCACCAACGGACGAGTAGCTGAGCCCAAATTCGGGCGAAGATGAATGGCCGGGACAAGATTGAAGAAGAAATTGCGCGCACCAGCGTCATATAAAGTTTCGACTGAACTCCAGTAGCTTTTTCCAATCTGAGTGTCATATAGTGTCTGGACATCGGGGTAGCGGAAGCTGTTACTAACGTCGTTTATTCCGAACCAGACACCGACGATCGTATCATCCGCGTTCCAATCGTACACCTTATTGTTGCCAGTCATGAAAGGAAGAAACATATTCGAGACTTGTTCTGTGAAGCATGGGATACTGTCACTTACAGTGACTATAGAGTTATCCACGGTCGCACCGCCGCGCGCAAAGTCCAACACATTGTAAATCGAAGAATTGTATCGAGTAGCGAGATACTTCAGCCAGTTTATCCCATTCGACGAGAACGTTGCGTGGATATCAGGATTACCGAAAGGATTTGCAGGGTTCGGAAGCGAGTAATTGATGTTAAAGCCAGTGTCGGTGTATGAATCACCGCTGAAATGAGTTAGCAAGGGGGGACCGGTCATACATTACCAAGCGGGCCAAATTTGCCTACTCACAATAGCATGAAGGTCTTATCAGCAGCTGCCGCAGCCGACAGCGCTAGCGAACTTAATATCAGGAATAACCTCATGTCTGTAGCCTAAGTTATAGAAAACACGAAGCCTGAAGTCGCTTCTCACACGGCGAGGACGATCGAGGTCATTCTGACTGGCAGGTTGGCACTGACAGGACTGGTAGATGTGCCTCATGTGTTTCACGCGGCTTTTATTTACCCTAACCTTTAGTGCACGTCGGACTCCGAGGATTCCGAGACTGAAATTGACGCGTCCGAGCGCGAAATAGACGCGAAGGCAAATTATGTGGCTTTTAATATTAGCCTATTCCATTTCACCCTATATATAAGGAAAAAAAAAATTTACAGTCCAACGACCAACGATTAGTCAACACAAATCTACAACAAAAATATCCAAAAGTACTAAATTGTTCGTACTCCAAAACTCCGATCTGATATAATTAATCCAACGCTCCTGAATCAAACATCTTAAACGGTAATACGTCCCGAGCCCACTCGAGCCACGGCCACCATTCGTCATCCTTCAAATACGCCCCGCAAATAGCCAACACATCGACGCGCACTCGTTCTTCCTGCCACCACGCGTTGAGTAGCGAAAGAACGGCGAGGAAGTGCACGAATACCACGAGTGCGACTTTATCTCTCTCGCGAAGGCGTGCTAGGAATTCTTCTGAACAGAGAAACGGCCAGGTAAATACATACTTCCGAAGCTCGGCAGGCCGCGCGTGGCGAAATGATTCGACTAGTTGCGCGAGGAGATGTATAGCCGGGAGGTAGATTTCCAATTCCGATGGCGTACCAGCAAACTTCGCTGTGCAAAGCCCAATAAGCGACCCAAGGGGTGGTGCACCGCCTCCAGCGGTAGGCGTAGATGTAAGATTGCTGAAGTCGATACCGAAGATCGACTGTAAATCAATGCCAGTCCGTGAATTAATCATCTCATGAACCACTGTTCGAATCCCGAGTAATAGAGGCAGCCATCGATCAATAGAAATGATGGTCGGAAACGACTCTTTCACAGATTCACCACTAGTCGGAGAAGTCTCGCCTGCGGCAACATCGCGACCATCCTCGGAGTCCGTAGACTTTTCCCTATACGCGAACGACTGTATAGCAATTAAACTCCCTGCAACCGTCATCGCCTCCAGGTTATGGCCCGTCCGCAGTCCCGAAATAGCCACTCTGAACGTCTCGAGCGCGCGTTGCCGATACCAGATCTCTGCCCGTTCGAAATATTGCTCTCGCTTCCTCTCGAGCTCAATCTCCGTCGACTCGGGCCGCTCTGTGATACCTTCTAAGGACCCGACTGCAGCCGATTTCTTGTGTAAAAAGCGCATATGTGTAGCCGCAATTGTGAGAATAGCGTACATCAGAAACTCATGTCGGAACGCCATTCGCGGAATCTGTATTAACCAGAGATCCCCATCTGTGATGTCTGAAAGCGTTGGCGACGTAACAGTCAAGAAATGATGCAGTAACTCCAACTGCGCCATATGCAGCGATGCAAACTCCGAATCCGCAAACCCAGCGTGCGGAACCGCTTCCGGAATTGACTGTGGGACTGGTGAGCGTACAGTCGTCGATTGTACATCCGATGAATGGACAGTTGAAACTTGCCGTGGAGGTGGCGTTGGTGAAGTAAGATGAGCATATACGGCAGCGCGATCAGGCGTCTGCGCACTCGCGATCAAAGTCGGGATTGCAATGTCCTCCATCTGCACATCATTTACAGAACCCGTCCCAACTGGCCTCCTATTCACATTCTTCGGTTCCACCTTAACCCGCACCTCATGTCCGCTATTGCTTCGGCTCCCGTCCTGCTGGAGATAATCACACTCCACGCCATGCTTGAGGCAGTTGAAGCATTGTGGGTGTTCTTCATCGCACTTAATTCGCCGCCGCTTGCAATTTACGCAGCCTTTTCGGGATTTGATGTGCGATTTTCGAGGTCTGACGGTTCGTTGTAGTGTTTCAGCCGGTGGTGGCTGTTGAGAAGAATGGACCGGGGATAATGGATGATGTTGACGTAAAGCATGTTGTATTGGAGGTAGAGGTAAATGAACAGGGGTCGCGTGAGCTATCGGAGAAAGGTTAACAGAATTTGGCGGTGCAAGCACATGGTTGGGAGGTGATGGAAACGAATTGGCCGTTCCCGGTGTCGTACTAGTCGAAGCCGGCGATTGCGGCGTTGGCGGAGATGCGGAGTTCGAGTTCGTGCTGCAAGAACCGTAGGCCTCACTCCATGCGCCGGAGGACTTTCTGGAGTCAACAGCGTCTCCATCGTCGCCTTGTGTAATCATCAATGATGAGGATTGCAGGCGCTGCAATTGATGCTGCTGGTGTTCTTGCTGTTTTGAGCAGGCAAGGGCAAAAATGTCGGTGGGGGAGAGAAACGAGTCAGCGCGAGCGATACTCGGAGGTGGTCGATTCCCGCCAGCCAACAGCTCGGCGTCTTCGGCGAAAAGATCGTCCTGTAGAGTACTCTGACTCAATTGCGGTACGCACTGCGCTCGCTGCTCGTGGAAAGGAGATATACGACGGCCGTCGAGATGTTCGTTCTCGCTGGTGCACGATGTGCGCGGTTCGTCACGTTGGGGCAGGGGCTGAGATGGCTGCCGATGAGATTCTCCTAGTCCGGGTAAGTAATTTTGTTCGAAAAGCAGACCCATATGAAGCGGGAAATCGTTGTAGTGGCCTGACCCAGTGTCCGGGTAAGGACAATTTGACAATGACGTGTGTTCCTTCTCCGCCCACGCCCTGTCAAGATGACCCCTGGAGACTGCTAGTTCGAGATACATAGACGGAAGTCACTGGATGTGAGGGTTAAAGTAACAGAGGGCCATGTAGTAGTGAAATCTGACTTGAGATGAGAGAGCATGTAAGACGGGTCATTTGGACCGATATTGAGAGCTATATTTGCGGACCGGGCCGTGGAAACCGTGATTTATATATATATATATCTGAAGTCGTGCAGTTATAATCTGTCGCTCTACGGCAGTACTTTGTAACTTTTCCACTCATAATTGAGTTCAATTTATGGAGTAGAAAATAAAACCAGAGTTCAGCTCATGGCGGCAGCTAGTGCTGATTCACGTCATAAACAGGGGTCCAGCTGTCGGATGCGGAATCGTTGTGGATCCAGTAAGCGCAGTACATCTGGTAACACAGCCCCGGATCTGTGCTCACTTACATTACATGTGGTCGTCGCTTCGTTTATGCCTCATGACTACCCCGACTCAGGTGGAATCCCCTCATCGCCGAAGTCCGACGGCGGTTCGTCATAGCACGCGTCCGGACAGCGGCGATTCGGCCGTTCGCAGACGGCAGAGTAACTAAGTATAAAAACCACGTGGCAATCGCTGTCAAGATGTTAAGTGTGGGCCATAAGTACTAGACAAATTATCATGTTGCAGTCGATCCGTTAGTGTCTCTAATATACATCTATCTTGCAATTTGCCATTGTGAAGTTACATGACATTATTATTCATTGGGTAGAGAGTTAAAGTGTGACTGATAAATCGTAACATTTCATGTGGACTGATCTATCTGCAATCAACACGTCCTTAAATTTGGTCTCGAATGCACTGCCGACACTATAAGACGCAAAGTGTATGTGTACGAGAGCAATGTACAAATTGTATCTGGATAGCCAAAATACCGACCGTAATAGGGGTTTTTCTTTTCTTTTTTTGTTTTTTTTCCTGGAAAAGCGTGTATTGTATAGGCTTCTTTGCTAAGTATAGGTAACTGGCGATTTATATATATTTCCAAAGCTTGTATTCATTGTACCGGTCGATCGCTGGTCGGCTGTCAATGCCCCGCCAAGATGCCCCTTGTAGGCTCCGGCTTGTGGCCAAAAGACACCAGCAACTTGTCCTACCGTCTTTGGTTCTACTTCGTGTCATTGTTGCTAGAGTTTACACGTGAAAGATCTTGAAAATAGCCAAGGAATTACAGTTCCCTCGCTCATTTCGACGCATGATCTAATCGCACCCATCAGCCAAGGTTTAACAATAATATTTTCAAGATTAAGCTTTGCGGCTCGCAGATCTCCCGCTGCTCCGCCCCGCTCGTATCCTTCATTGTGTGACATGACAAGCTGGTTCGTCTTGAATTCTGAAGCTTGCACTGCCCCCATAGCCCTTTCCCCCTTTCGCGCGGCCATCCATCCCCCCGAGTCCCGCACACTCCCCTCTCTCCTCTCTGTCTAACGCATGGAATTACTCCGGTTACTCCGGTTTAGTACATTCACGTGGAAATTCAGCGCGCCTTTCTTCTGCATCGTTCTTCAAATAACTAAAATTACGGAGCCATCTACTCGAAAGCGAGTCACTCACTTCAAACAAGTGTAAAGTAGTGCTTCATCCAATCTCGCCGTTTGGTGCGGTATTTTTGGAAAACTTAAACTCATCGCACCGAATTGATAATATTGTCATCGTCATTGTAGTTGACCGTGGCAAGTTTGCCTGGCAGTGGGGAATTGGGTGGCAGAGGGTTAGCAGTGACATCTAAAAGATGGCAAATATTGATCCGAATAGAACAGTGTACTCGGATTACTTCTGGCGCATGATGATAGCGTATCAGGGTGCTGCTAAGTTGTCTCGACGTGTGATATGAAAAAGAAACCAAATAGTGCTCTACGCCGAGGAGGGCCAGAGAAAACGACGTCTACCTACGTACAATACATACTTATCGCGCAATGATACGTTTACTGTTCTTCGGCTTGCGGGATTCGCGGCCCAAGGTTTGCCCTCGTTTCGAGAACCGCCAGTGGACACCCTGCTTCATGTCCCGTCTTCATACATCTCAATTATAGTGGCTCATATACCGTCAGCGTTGGGAGTCCGAAGGTAGAGCTAGGTAGAAATGCTGTTTATGATGTGACGTTCACCACAATCCATACTTCAGCGAACTAAAGCATTTACAGTGACTAATGGCCTGGACGATCTCACTGAATTTAGTACCCGCCGCTGAACAATCGGTTGCCGCAGTTAGGCTGCGTTGAAATGGACCCTGGTAAACTGTCGCCGTGGTTGTGGACAGGTAGTTTCCAGGGGCCTGAACCCACAATCATTTAGATACTGAGACTTTGGTAACACAATTGCCTTATGGGAATTTTATTGCAAATCCCTATTCAATAATTGGCCATGGGGTCCTGTCGCGGCTGGAGTTCAGCTCGGTGTTACAGACAGCCCTATCGTCCAAGTCAACCGCCTAGATCAACCGTTAGAGCTCACTGGACATTCGACGGTACAGTTCGCAGTTTCGACGTCACCTCTGCTCAACCACCTTCCAAGAGAGGACATAAGAGATAGCGACCAGACTGCTACGTCATTATCTCGCGCACCGAGACAAAACTTGTTCTCTGTTATCGCTATCTGCGGACCGACGTCATGCGGTTTAAGCGGCAACAAACTCGGTCGGCTGTGCGTTTAGGGCCACAACTGCCACGCGCCCGCTATGTTTGAGCAATTGAAGGCAGATAGTGAATAGGGTTCGGTTTTCTTCGTATCTGGTTGCCCTGACCGTCCTTGAGACTGCGGAACCCTATGGTATATCGATGGCTCGATAGCCCTTCTTTATTCCGCGCGATGTCTGGTTCGAGCTTAATTTCGACACGTGCCTGCACCATCTGCACCCAAGTTCAATTTCTAAGAACTTCTATCACGACCGCGACTTACGACAGGGCCTGTGGGGCGTCCTGATTCCATGAAATTCTTGGACCGGAAAATGTCTCGGAGTACTTGTGCACTCGCATTGGCCTTCTCTTCTTCTCTTCTTTCCTTCCAATTTATTGTTACTTCACCGTCTTGTCAGAAACATATATATCACCCCTCCGTCATCAATTTTAATCACACTACTATATCGCAATGGCTTCTACAGATGAATTCACTGGCTGGCTCGGTCTCGATGCCAAATCTGTCGAGGGAAACCTTGTGAAGGGCACATTCAACCCGAAGCCATTCACCGACGATGATATTGACATCAAGATTTCTCACTGGTAAGTTCTTTTAATTGAGTCTAATTGAGGCGTGGTTTATCTGTCTACATCTTGACTCGTCACTTGGCTGAACTGCAACATGTCTTCATTCTCGTGTGTTCAGATCAATAGCTAACGTTCTTCTCCAGTGGTATGTGCGCTTCCGACCTCCACACCCTCCGGTCTGGCTGGGGTGCGACCAACTACCCGGTTGTTGTCGGCCACGAAATCATTGGCACCGTCATCAAGAAGGGCAAGAATGTCACCCACCTTGACATGTGAGTCGCACAGTTTCGTCGTCTTCTTCTTTACATTCGGCTTTTTGCTAATGCCAATTTAGCGGCGATCGTGTTGGTGTCGGCGCTCAGTGCTACTCCTGCTTGAAGGACGACTGCTATGAGTGCACTCACGACAACGAGCCTTACTGCTCTGAGCGCGTCTTCACCTACGACTCCAAGTACCCCGACGGCTCCACCGCCTATGGTGGTTACGCTCTGAGCGGACGCTACCCCGCCTCTTTTGCGTTTAAGATCCCCGAGGGCCTTCCTTCCGAGGTCGCCGCTCCCATGATGTGCGGTGGTATCACCGTGTACTCCCCCCTGAAGCGTAACGGTGCCGGTCCTGGCAAGACTGTCGGCATTATCGGCATCGGTGGTCTCGGGCACTTTGGTCTCCTCTACGCAAAGGCTCTCGGTTCCGACAAGGTCTACGCCATTTCCCGCTCCAACGCAAAGGAGGAGGACGCCAAAGCCATGGGCGCGGAGGGAATCATCGCAACTGGAGAGGCCGGATGGGCTAAGAGCTGGACACGGAAATTCGACCTCATAGTGTCGACTGCCAACAATGCCGACATGCCCCTTGGTGATTACTTGACGCTGCTCAAGCCTGGTGGAAGATTTGTCCAGGTCGGTCTTCCCGAGGAGCCCATCCCGCAATTGCGGTTCGGCCCACTCGTCACGATGAACGTTCACCTTCTCGGATCGCTTCTTGGCTCTCGCTTGGAGATTAACGAGATGCTGGAGTTGTCGGCCGCCAGCGGCATCAAGAGCTGGATTGAGACTCATCCGATGGAGGAGGTCAATGAGGTGCTGAAGTTGATGGATGCTGGTAAGGCGAGATACCGCTATGTTCTTGCCAACTAGAGCCGTGTTTTTTTTGGATGAATTTTTGTCGGATTCTTTGTAGATTTTTTGTGAATACGAGATGACGAGATGATGAGATGGCAAGTATGATTTGAATTGGGTGATCTGGTTTATAGACTGTGAAATGCGGTTATTTAGAATTCAGTTTCCACAAGTTTTTTCTAGAAGTTCTCACATAGTCAGGACATTACATAGTAATATACTTCTTTACCTAGCTGAGTCTCGGATGATATGTATTGAGAGCGAGAATTAAGTTTTGGACACCAAGTCCCACATTATTAAAAATAATAGCTTTTCTACTCCTTCTTCGCAACAGCATTCTTGGTGTCCTCACTAGCCTTATCCTTCTCCTCCATCAACGACCTAAACCTCTGCATTGCCGGGAACCCCTCCAAAAAAGCGCACGCAAACCACAACGCCCTCTTCATTGCCGGCACCCTATACATCCCGGTCCATATATACATAATCCCCGCCTCAACAACGTGGTAAACCGCCGCGACCCAAAAAACAGTCTTCAGCAGCTTCGGTACAATCTCGATATCGTACAGCTTATACCGCCTCAGCGGCGATGCCGGGTCGTTCAGCAGGGTCGGATCCCAGTACACGAAATATATCCCTACCAGCACCGCCAGGACCACGGGTGCCGACGTCCATCGCGGCATCACGAACTTGTCGACGGGAGAAATTGTCGCGTAGCCGAGTCCCTCCGACGCCTGGAGCGCCATGCCAACAAGGACGTCCCGCGCTTCGACCAGACTCTTCATGGGCGGCTTCAGCTCGATCTTGGCTTCAAGAGAGTCGATGCCCTTGTTGTGAATGACTTCGTACGAGATGGTCACAGAGTCGAGGGTGATGTCACGCATTTCGACATTGCGGGTCGGAACGACGCCTTTATAGTAGATGAGGTAGTCGGTCAGGGAGACCTGATGGTCTTTGTTCATGTGACTAAGAATGCGCTTTTTCAAGGCATCGGAGTCAGAAACAGGACCGGAGGGCGCGGGACCGGTTGTGGGAGGTACTTCAGATTCAGACATTGTGGACTATCGGGATGTGTTAGATGTGGTCCATGAAATTGTCGAGATCAGGTGAATACTTGCTATCGTGACAAGTAGTCGGGCAACGCTCGAAACTTCAAGCCAGGAACGCTGCTATAACGGAGCTCGCAAATAATAGAAGACACGTCCAAGTCACACAATTAATGTCTACACTCGAATAAGTTGACTTATCCAATCGCGAAGTTAATTGTGATCTCTACTGAGTATCAGATTGACGTTTATCTGAAGATCCTGACGGGAGTTGTCGAGGCAGGTTCCAGAACGGGCCAGAGCAAGAGCCTAACCCTGAATTATTGACGCGGGTGTGTATTGGAATCACTCGCTTACTATTGCCATTAGGTCCAAGAAGACGACATTTCATCAATTCTCATCCTCAACAAGAAAGTGCCGAATATAGAAGAAAATCTGGAAAAGTTCCTTCCGTACCAAAAACGAATTGCTGCCACGATCTACCAACAAGCGATGACACTGAGGGAGCAGACGGCGGCGTGGAAATATCGAGGAGCGGCGCGCACAGCTGGATGACGTTGATCGACGGAAACAGACCACCATTGAGCGGTTCAAGAAGTCGTTCGATGACTGGAGCGACGTGTACTACGGCAAACAGAAGGGAACTAAGTTTTACAATGAACTTTTTGATTTTGCCAAATCGACTGAACGAAACGTGCACGAATTTGTAGCGAATAGGAGGGACGAGAGTAGGCGTATAATTCAGGGACTAGAACGACGATGAAGTATGAGTTGGCTTGCAATGTGGCTGGTTGGTTTCTTGTTCCTCGAGATGGGTTCGTATCTGCGGATTGCCACCAAAATTCAAGGATATTTTGCGTCTAGATTGGGGATGTCTTGTAGGTGTAGGCCGAAGCTCCAGATTCTGGCTCCCCCAATGGCGGAATTACCGAAACCATACACTCTGAAACACGTGTTTCATGCTCAGTGCGCGGGCCGCGCTCCTCAGTGATTGGCCCACAACGCGAAATCCCGTGACAATGCGTGTCCTTGGCTGCGTCTCGTCACAAACAGCATCTCCACGCGTAATCCTCTACGCGAGGTGAGAACGCCACCTCGGAGCGATCTTCTATAGGCGTAGGCGTCGTCTTATCTTTTTTAATAGCTCGCGCGTGACGAAAAACGTCTTAGGACAGAGTTCAACGGCGGCACCTATGACTAATTCGATCTCGGATCATGCATTATCTCAGTTCAATTTATTTTATTTTCTTGGTTTTAATCGAGCCTCGCTTAAGGACCATGTAGATGATAAAAGGAGCGTGAAGGACGTAGACGGCATACATCACCATCACGCAATTTCATGCACAAACCAAGTCGTTAGTTTGGTTTCCACAATGAGCTCTACAAACAAAGTCATCTATCTTAACCTCCCAGTCGCGTCAGTCTCGGCCTCCATCGCATTCTACCACGCCATTGGCGGCACTCAAAACCACACATTCAGCGATGCCACCACCGCCTGCATGATAATTTCGCCCACCATCAATCTTATGCTGCTTGAACACGATCGCTTCCGGTCGTTCGCGCCGCAGTCCAAAACCATCGCCGACGCCAAATCCTCGGTTCAGATGCTCATCTGCATCTCCATGGACAGTCGGGATGAGGTGGACGCCATCGTGGACAATGCGGAGAAGGCCGGAGGGAAGAAGGATCCCTCGCCTTCGCAGGATCATGGCATGATGTATGGACGCAGCTTTGAGGATCTCGATGGACATGTGTGGGAGGCTATGTGGATGGATCCGAGCTTTGCTGCGGGCGGGGAACCAGATGCGAAGAGCGAAGCCCAGTGAGCCGGATGCAAAAAATGAAAGATCGGATTGAGAGTATTTGATATTGGATATATATTGAACCGATCACCGATTCGTCAATCGTACATCAATACTTTTTGTCATTCAGATCCAATAGTAGCCGGCTAGTAGCTAATAGTAAAATAGATAATAGTAACTATGTATATGTCATGCTTATTTATCCCTACAAATAACAATTTATTAACAACCCTATCACTCGAAACTCATCACGCGCAACTTAATTCTCCACCGACAGCTCAGTCAAAAATGCCTTATTATTGGGCTCACGGCCCAGCAACTCCTTCAAACTATCGCTCTCCTCGCGTGAGCCGCCAGGTTTGAGGATCGTGTCCCGGTATTGCAACCCGACGGTGGTGTTCATCGGCGCGGCGCGGAACAAGGTGTAGAAGATGTCCGCGGCGAAGACTTGTGACCAGAGATAGCCGTAGTAGCCGGAGTCGTAGCCGCCCATCAGGTGCCCGAAACTGGAGTAACCGTAGGTTGTTTCCTAGAGGATGGGGTTAAAATTTAAAGTCCTCTCTTGACAAAATAGAGATGGGGCAACATACATTTCCCTGCTGCATAAGTGAGATATCCGTCCGCATATTGTTCCACGCAGCGGTGACATCGAGCTCCGGCTCAGTGTGGAGCGTAAGGTCGAAAAGCGCGAAATGCAACTGTCTGAGATTGAACAACCCGCCGTTGACGTGCTTGGTCTTTACGATCTTGTCGATCAAGTCATCGTCGATAGTCTTTGTCGGATCGAGGTAGTGGCTCGAAAGTCCCTTGAGCTCCTTCTTCTGCCAGCACCAGTACTCGAGCATCTGGGACGGCGCCTCGACAAAATCCCGCGCAACGTTTGTGCCGTGGAAGCGGGCGTACTTCGTCTTGGAGACGAGATCGTGGATGCCGTGGCCGAGTTCGTGGAAGAAGGTGACGACCTCGTCGTGCTTAAGTAAGGATGGCTTGTTCGCTGTGGGTTTGGAGAAATTGCACACGAGAGCAGTGACTGGATACACCCGCTTACCGTCCTTGTCGATGTATGCAGGATTCAAATTGAAATTGGCCGCGTGTCCGTATTTGCCTTCCCGCGGGTGCAGATCAAAGTACAGCCAGCCGACAAACTCGTCCTCGCCAGTGTCGTCTTTCCACACTGCGAACTGCTTGCAGTCCTCGTGCCAGACAGAGCGCTTGTCGCCGGTGACCTCGACAAACTTGAGGGCGAATAGGACCTCGAATATGCCGAGCATCTTCTCGACTGTAGACTGCATCGGAAAGTATTCTGCGATCTTTTGCGAGTCGACCTCGTACTCTTTTTCGAGCAGGAGGCGGTCGTAATAGCGGTAATCCCACACGTTGAACGAGCCGTCAAATGGGAGATTGAGAGCCTTAAAGTCCTCCGCCTTCAGTTCAAGAAGCTTTTTGATCTCGGCCTTACCAGCATCAGCAAGCTTTGTGCGGAGATCATTCAGAAAGTCAAACACAATTTCAGGCGACTTAGCCATGCGCTCCTCGAGAACGTACGCCGCGTGCGTCTTATATCCGAGGATATTCGCAATCTGTGCGCGCAGCTTGACGGCGTCAATGAGCAGCTGGCAGTTATCCATGACCTTGTTCTGGTCGCCGACGAAGACGCGCCGGCGAGTGTCGGGGTTGCTTGCAAACTTCATGACGGGTAGCAGGTCCGGGTACTTGTACGTCATCTTGTATTTGCCATCGACTTGATCAAACTGGGAAATGACGTCCTCCGGTACGCCGGCAAGTTCCTCGAGCGTGAAGAGGATGGATCCGGTCTACATGCTCGTCAGTTAAAAGCTAAAATCACGATCTCACTCAAGAATAAATACCTCCTCGCCCAAGTTCTTCTGATACGCAACCTCCAAGTTCGACAACTTCTTCTGCAAGGCTTTGAGCTCTTCCCTCTTCTCCTCTGGCAACGCCAATCCATTCCTCTCAAAATCTTTATTCATCTTTTCTACCAGCCTTCTTGATTCCGGATCCGCCTCCGGCTCCTTCTTAAACACCGCGTGCACTTTCCGAAACAAGTCCTCCCTCATCGACGCCTCGATGTCAAAATCCCGAAACTCCTCCTCCGACTTGCCGCTGCTGTCGCGCAGCTCCTTGCTGGTACTCACGTGGTGATAGAACGTCAGCTGGTTGATCTGCCCGGCGCGGACGTTGTCCGCATCCACGAGCCGCTTGATCACGCTGTCGAAGGACGATTCCTCGTCGACGGCGACGGCGTCGTGCAACTTCTTGGCCGCATCGATGACCGCAGCGGTTTCAGTTATGATTTGCTCGGGGGTGTGCGTCCATGTTGGTGGCTCTTGGGGAGGAACTGCTGAGTGTTAGTACTGTCGTCACACATCACCAAACCGCCCTCACGTTTGGTCACCATGCCCGGTTGATGTGCGCGTCCTAGATAAGTAGAGAATGGAAGTGAATGAAGCACAGTATTCTGCACGATCGGACCGGCGTAGAGGAGTGCGACAGAGGTGAAGAAGCAGGCGGCAGTCACAGGGTAGAATAGCCCGTACTTGGTGAGCGGTTTAAGGGTGAGCGGAGTCAAGCGGCGGGAGAGCAGGCGATTGGGCAATTGCGGCAGCGCCAGGTTGGATATATAGAACCTTTATAGTCGGCGGGTGCGACCGAGAATATTGAATTGAAGTGAAGCAAAGGACGATGTTTGATAATTCGTGAGTTGATGCCGTTCTCGACGCCGTAACCGGTGCGGAGATGTTGCATTTCCGCCCGGAAGCTGCCAACGTGCACTCAAATCTCACTGGCTAATTATTTGCGTAACTAATTGCTTTTCTACGAGGCCCGGTCCGCATGAAAAATTACTCTGGACTGCATATGTATATCAATTCTTGTAGGATTGGTTCTATTTCCACTACAGGGTTCAAGTGTAATGCTGCGGCTGCATGTACTGTTGATGGCCCTGATGTCCAATAGCTTGGTATCACTGTGATTCTGGGGAGTTTATTGACGTGCAGGAACGAAGACTCTACTCAGTAGGCGCTACTCAGTAGGCGACAACCATGCACGAGAGCATGTATTTAGATACAAGAAGCAGTTGCAGGTTGTATTACGAGTAAAGAAATTTTTAGACAAAGCAGGGGCGGCAAAATGTTTAGCAGGAGCAGCCATACTTCCGAGCGGAGGAGTGTCAGTGAACTAGCGAGATGTGGAAATATAGATATTCTTGATCAAACTATTCCGATCCCCTCATTTATCGAATCTAAATCAATTATTCAAAACTGCATAATTAAACATGCTTGGGTAGTCTATCAATTTACGTTCTTCCTCAGTTCATCTTACACATCATACATGTACCATCCCATACAACCAAAATTAACCATTACAATTCCCTTAAAAAAACCCGGCCGTCCACCAACCACCACGTCTACGCCGCTTTTCATTATACACACATATACAGGCACTCGTACACTCTCGTACACACTCGTACACTCTCGTACACACTCGTACACTCTCGTACACTCTCGTACACTCTGTGACTCTTTAATACTCCGCATTCATCATCAAACCCCTGAACACCGTACTATCCCCACCGCCACCATAAAACCCACCAGATCCCTGCCTCGCCCCACCTGGCCCATTAAACAATTCGGCATTTGCCCTCCTCACCGCATCCATGCCGGCCGCCGCCGCCTCAAAACTCGAACTTGCACCTCCCGAAGTTGCCCCAACGCCGCCGCTTAGAGTACTACTACCCGCCGCAGCAGACTCAGGATGGGGAGTGTTAGACGACGCAAGGTTAATCCAATCCATCATGTCCAAATCAAATGAAAACTCCATCCCACCGTCTTCACCCGCCGCCGTACCACCAACGGTAAACGTATCTTCCATCAAAAACTGGGACATCGCGTCCGCCGGGGATATGTTGAAGTAATTCTTCCCTGCATTATCTTGCTGTTGGTGGGGAGCAGCCATCCCATACGGGTTTGGTACCGAAGACGGCATCGTAATCGTGCTTCCTCCGCATTCGTCACGAATGGCGGCTGGGGTAGTCTCCGCCGCCGCCGCCGCAGACGGCACAGGCGAGTCCGGCATCTGGTAGCGCCCGTCGTTGGCCGCCGCATTCAGGAACATTCGGGAGAGGTTTGTTGTGTTGCCAATATCCATGGGCGATAAATTTTTGTACCCGTAGCCGAGCATTTCGGTAAGGTAAGTCTCGTCGTCGTAGTCAGAGGCGGATGCGGTCGCAGCCGCGGCCGCGGCGAATTGAGACGGAGAGAGTTGTCGGTTGGACCTATCGGAGCGGATGGAAGAATTCCGCGGCGTGGGGAGGAAGTGGAATGAGCTGTTCTGCGGATCATTCGTTGGAGGCATGACGCTCGCATTGAGGAGACTGTTGATCTGAGAAATATGTTTCGTCTTGGGCGCCAGCGCCGGCGCGGGAAGTTTATCACTGCTCAAATTCAATGTGCGGGATGCACGGGCAGCGCGGTCCATTTCCTGCAGAATATTGCGGTAGCGCTTCGCAGAGGGATCGCATTTGCCATAGTGCCCGAGGATGAAGATGCAGAGGAATATCCCGCGGGTAATATATGACTCGACTTCGGAGCGGCGCTGGTGGAACGACTCGAGAAGAAGGACAATGCCAGCCGTGAAGATGAAGTAAGTCATCATATGAGAGCGGATCGGCTGCTGGTTTTGAGCGAAGAACGTCATCACTAGATCGACCGACCTGGCGGCGCAGAGAACGCACGCCGAGGAGAGACGGGAGATGGTCTTATGGAAGGACTGCGCGGGCGTCTTCGAGTCCGGAGTTTTGGCTACCATCAACAGGAAGAATGGACGTGTGAGGAGAATGATGCTGTTGAGGTGCGTGAGATGGAGTCGGAGCAATCCTTGGTTGTGAATCATCTGCCGGCGCGACTCCTCATACTCGAGATTGTTCATTGAATGCTTTCTGTCGATTGTCGGAGCCGACAGATGCAATGACGACAATTGAATATCTGCAGGTAGACCATCCGACCACTCCCTTAATCGCGTCGCCAGCTTCTGCGAAGTTGACGACGAAATGCTCTGCGGTCTGAACACCAGCAAACAGATATCACCAATAATCTCAGAGATCTTGGACAGCTCAACCACAGTGCGGTCCAGTACTTCCAGCTCCGACGTATCCCTATCATCCCAGTCACAGTCGTCGATAGCCAGCGGCCGTCCAAGTGACGACGACCAGTGGCGATCCTGGATATACAGCGTCCGCCAGAGTCTTTGTCTCAGTATCCTCTGTGGCTTCGGAAACGTGAGGTTGACACACTTGCGATGTAGTCCCAGTGCCTGTGCAAATCGAATCGCGAATCCTGTACAGGAATGTCAGTTCATTAACCAGCGACGACTAAAAACTTTTTTACACCCTACCCAACTGAATCCAGCTCGCATTCCGTTTGCATATAATCTGATAATACAAACACATTAATAGGTGCGCCTGTACGACCCACAGCTCTCCATCTTCGGCGGCATCATTCATTAATCCCAGTCCACTTTCAAAGAACAACGCCGGATTAACCAAATTCCTCGACAACCCGTTCCCGCCATCCTTCGCCGCCCCAGGTGTTGAATCCGATGACGTTCCCGCCGCGTCATTTATCCCAGAAAACGGGGGGATATTTAGCTGCTTCTCGGTATCGAGCTCCTGCTTGCTACTGACGAAGATGGCACCTATAGCGCACGTGAAATGTAGCAAACAAAGCCACTGCTTTGGCGCCCCCATGGGATTCCGGTACGTCTGCGCAACCATGTACCATAACTGGTCCATATCAAATACGTAGTCAAACGCCTGGACGTTATCCTCAAACGCGTGAATGAGTTCGTTCGTCAAGCCGCGGGGGGGTAGCTGCAGGGGAATCATGCTCGCGGTGTGAGTCGGTCCGTCGATGAAACGGAACTGCGCGGGGTCGAGTGTGAATGAGGAGTCTCCCATGACTTTCCTGAAGGCCTTGCGGGACTGCTCGAGGAAAGAGAGAACACCGGATTCGCCCATGTAGCGAAGATGACCCTTTTCGTCCCAGAGGAGACGCGTGTTGCGGCCATCACCCACGGTTTCTACTTGGTATTCGCTGCGGGAGTTATGGTAGTCGTTTCGAGAATGCGAGCGGGAACGCTTGTTTCGATGATGTGGTTGCTGGTCGGGCGGGGAGGGAAGTGATGTGTCAGGGGAGGCAGGTGACTCCACCGCGTCGGATATCGAAGATGATGCGTTTGAAGCGCGGCGGAAACTGGATGTGGTCCCCTTCGAGTTCGACGAGAGAGACGAAGTTGTCGTTATCATCGGCGGTGGAGGTGGCGGTAAGAGCGCGGCAGGGCTACCTTCCATGCTCTCAGCGGCAGAGTGTAGAGACGCACGCAGCCTCGCCCCCTTCTTGGACTCTCCTTCCGACGCATGGGCGTCGGAAGCTGTATCAATTTCCTCGCCACCAGTAGTCGTGGGACTTGTCATCTTCGGAGAGGGCGACGAGAAGGAAACTGAAGTGGATGCCACTATTAAGTCCGGCCGCGTTGCCGTATAGTGGCAAGCAAAGTTCTTCTTCTGACATATCGAGCAGGGATGCTGGCCGTTGCACTGTAACCCCCATTAGGATATTCCTCTTTTACAACAGATGCTCAAACGAGCGAAGAACTACCTTCTGTTTTCGACGCTTGCAGCTGTCACATGCAAGCGCAATTCGTTTCCGCCTCGCCGGGTCGACCCGTCTTTTGAGCTTGCGCAGCTCAGCGGGGGACGGCGTCGCGGACATTCCCGCCGTCACCGCTGCATTTGCTGAAAGAGTCACAGTCGACGAAGGCGACATCGCTGAATGTTGCAAGGACGGCCGCATCGAGGACTGGTTGAGATGTAATCCCATGTGGAGAATTATTGCCGGGGCTACACGGGAGATGGGACTTGCAATTGAGCGTGAGTCCAGAGTCAAGGATGATGAAGACCCGGAACAAACTGTGAGCTGCGGCGGTGTGGTGGAGAGATGATGGGTCGGTCCCGAGGGCAAAGGATCAAACGAATAGGAAGATTGAAAAATGCGGGGGACGGAAGTTATCGGAAAGCTGATGTGGTCGTGTGGGGCAACGGATGGTCGGTTTGCCTATATTCCCACCACCCGAAGAACTGTTCTGGAGCGTAGATTACGGGTTTTCTCTACGATCAACGCGCGATGTGGCTCAAGATTTGGAGCCCAAAAAGAACAGCCAGAGCCGGCTCGGAGTAAGCGCGTGGCCCGAAACGGTTTGATTAAACGGTGCCCGGATTCCGATCCGACATCGCAAAAGCATCACGTGATCTGCATGCTTCAGTATTAACCAGGTTTCCATATGGCCTTGTCCGTTTATGGTTGAATTCACGGCATGGAGAATGAGGTAATAATAGAACTTCTCTAAGACGAAAGCAGTATTAGTATCCAGCCATGGTTAAACGGATTTAATAACATGTGTAAACCAAAATTTATACGCCCGTTAAAAGGTCCGTCCGAATCAGAATTCCACATCACAAGCGACCGCCGACTACTGAAAAAACATTAAGACAGAACTATATTTTAATTGTTTAATAATCTTGTATTACTATTAAAGAGTGGTTACCCCACCATTACTATCAATAAGTCTCACTAAACAAACACGAACCCTCGCCGATAAAGAGTGTCCCGCTGCTCACAACTTCTGGTTAAAACCATAAAAAAAAAATACACCAATTATTTACACAATTTATACTCCCATCAAGTTTAAAAACATGAATCAAATCCAACGCCTCGGTACACACCTAATTCGCATCGTCTCGCTTCACCTCCTCGTGCGCGTCACGATGACGCTGTTGCTCATCGGTGCTACTCGCGCCGCTACTGTGACGCCTAATCATCTCATCTGACATTCTCCTATCATACTGCGGGAACGAACCACCCGAGCCCGCCATCGATTCCTCGCCGACCTCGGCGACGAAGTCCGAAAAGTGCTCGTGGACCTTCTTGTGCACGGCTTCATCGAATGTATGTTCCGGCTGGTCGGAATGCTCAGATCTGAAGAAGGGATTTTTCCACAGCCCGGGGATGCCGGGGTGCACACCCTCAGGGTAGCATTCCTCTGGATCTTCGTGAATCATGTTGTCACAGGGTTCTAGAGGGTCAATGCCGTCCTTTAGCAAGGAACACAACGCAAGCAGGTCAGTATAAGAAGACGAACCACCATGTAAGCGGAGAACACGAACCATGGCTGTATCCGCTTGTTTCTATTAGGAAAGTGTAAGTCTATGGAGCAGCAGACGCCAGCAATGCAAGTTCTATGATACACGTATAATGTGCAACTATTGCGATCTTCAGGGATAAAGAGTATAGGAAGATAGGTATAAAGGAAGATGTGAATTGATCTTTTTAGACAAGATGGAATGGCCGCATCGCAGGGCCCGGAGGAACGTTGGTTATATATATATAGACCAGCTGTTGGTGAGCGCGTGAGCCGCTTTGCCCTTAGCGGAGCTGGCCCTCGACGTGGGGGGTGGCGGAGGGGGAGGCACGGTCAAATCAGCACAACAAACCAGCCTTCTATATTGTATGTGTACAGTACGGTACAGCACTTTTTTGGGGTACACGCTGTGCTGTACTGTACTGTGACCCTAATATCTACCACGAGCCACATGGCCTGTGGCGCGCTACCGCCAATTGGCGATAGTGATACCGGTCGCCAAGTTGTCCCTTTCGAATAGCCAGCTAATATCAGGCATTTCACGTATGATGATTCGCCAGCCTGGAGTGAGTCGGAAGCGACCGGTGCAAGGATCGTCAAGGGGGCGGCTGGTGTGGCGTTGGTACCGGGACCGGGCCGCGAAATCGAGGCCGAATCGGAGTGTTGCGGAGACCCCGGACCCAGGACGCCGCAGATCATGCCGGAGACGAGTGGAGGAAACCACTATTTTGTCGACGATTGTCGAATGTTCCCTTCACATGCGATTGTCATTACGCATTTTTAAATGCTGTGTTCACACTATCAGGCTCTAAACGACTAGAAATATGTTGCCCCTCTAGCCGGGCTCAGCCACGATGTGGTTGTTGGACTGTGGGGGATGATGGTCACAAGCCGCAGCAGGCGCAGCCATTCAGGGATCACATTGATCCGTCACCTGGTTGCATGTAAGTCATCGGATCCATGGCGTGGCGCAGCCGAGTTGCCTCGAGTTGCCTAGTGTACAAAGTGCTGCATGGTCACGTGAGTTGCTTACGTCATAGATGCGTTGCAGTGTAGATGCGACGTTTATGTGGATTAATGGCGGAAGATAATTGCAGACTATGTTCTCATTTGAGCTGGTCATTCTTGCCTAGTATCTATACCAAGAGTGTAGCTGGGTTATGTTCTCTATCGAGCTTTTAATTTGTTGCAGACATTTCTGTGGATCTTCCCACTGTATGGCTACATATTGAAGTCAGCTCACGGTCAGTTTCGTCGAGCGACTTCTTTCCGCCTCTGGAGATCAAAAAAAGCGACAGGGGGAAGAATCGCATTTAACTTTCGGCTCTTGTCAAGGTTTCAAACACTACGTTGGTTCGCCAGAATATTGTTCGAGCCGTACAATTTATTTCATTAGTGGTCTTTCTCTATGATTTAGAACACTGACAAACTTCGACGTCACTTAAAAAGTCGTTTGCTCCATCAGCTGCAAATGGAGGTGCTCGACAGGCAGGTAATAAGGCGGGCGGTTTGAAGAAATGTACGAACAGAATGTGTTTGCGCTGCCGGGAGTCAGCGTTCCGGGAGGCGTCGTTGATGTTGGCAGTGCTGTGTACCTGACATATTGCCGTGACTAACTAGTCTGCGAGGTCATCCTGTTGCGAATCTACTATTGGAGAAGCCATAGCTTGTACTTATGTAATATTTCCGCCACTCTCGGACCCTGCGATAAACGAAGCTTATCGTCGCTGACTTCGCGTGCCAAGATGGTATGTGCAGCGACTGTTCCTTGTGTGGAATGTAATTGTTTGCTACCATGTTCTTCTATCGAGCTTCTATCTCCGTTAGTCTTGCGAGTTTGTCTATCCCATACTACATGTCCGGTCTGCATGAAGCAGAGCTCGCGCAATTCCAAGTGTACGATAATACCATTTAACTATACTTTAAATGTAAGAGTCTTACTCCAGTTTGTTGAAGCTGTGGCATAGGGTCAACAAACCTATGGCAAATGTAGTTCTCATTTAACAGTCAACCTGGAGTCTACAGATTCTATTTTTCGTATTTAGTGATACTTGTTGAAAATGCACATGCAGAAGCTCCGCGGACTTGTAATTCAGAGGCGTCGTACATTACCATCGGATTAGGGTACCAACGGCTTTGGTTCGGACCCCTTTGTGCCTCATATATATGTAATATTCACTTATGACTCTTTTAGTCTACACCCTGAAATCGTAGGCTACCACTTACCGGGTTGATCGGTATATAACTCGTCATTTCAGTATGCCAGTATCGTAATTGTATTCACCCGCCAATCCTGTTTCTCTTAATTTTAGAGCACTAATTACCGGGCCGTTCGATTGAAGTTTCCAACGCTGCCTACAGTAGACATCCCAAGAAATGTCCACACCCCTCCCCACTCCCCCCTACTACGCTGTCATATTCACTTCCGTCCTCCCGACGTCCACCCCCCAATATTCCTCCACCGCCGCCGAAATCCTCGATCTCGCGCGCGCACAGCCTGGCTTTCTCGGCGTCGATTCCACACGCAACACAGACACAGGTGTGGGCATCACGGTCAGCTATTGGCAGACCCCGGAGGATGTAGCGCAGTTTAAGAAGTTGACGCGGCATAGAGCAGCACAGAGGCGGGGCAGGGAGGAATTTTACGAGAAGTTTGAGGTGCGTGTGGCGAGGGTGGAAAGGGAGTATTGGTTTGAAAGGGGAACGGGTCGGAGTGAGGATGTCGAGGCGAAGGTGTGAGGACGTTGAGCGGTGGGTGAGTTGACGAGGTGATAGGTGCTGTCAATATTACTGCCGAATCTATAACGAGAATTTGAACTGTAATCAGGGCTCCAGAAGAGAGCGCACGGACGGCTCGAGAGTAAGCTAAACGGAAATATGCGGATGAAGATACTAGCTTGAATAGATAAATGACGACGGCTGGGTGGTGATAGACATCTCGCTTGAATATCACATGAAAGACTGGCAATGACATAATTCGCCGGTTAGATTTTTGGCTGAACGAGATGAGTTAGTGAGCTATTGCGATCATTGTAGAGGAATGTCCACACTCAAGGATGTTATCTCGGCCAAGAGGATGAGCTAATGGTAAAGCTGAAATCTACTACTACCACGCGAAACCAATCTCATCATTTCTCAGAGCCTGACCGATCACAATTAATCGGATATCAACATATCAGATGCGCAGTAACCATTATTCGTCAGGCAGAACGGCCCATTCTAGTCTTCATAAAGGCTCGGTTCCTTCATACTTCTCCATACTTACAATCGAGACCTACTGCACGTTCAATATATTCAATAAATGCGAATAATAATTTGATCAGTGAAAATATCCTGTTGCTGCTGATAAATTGTAAAAGCTGATAAGGACGGTCCCCGGCCGGGACAACGCGCGGCGTTGGACGTTTGCTGGCAAGTGATGAGCCGGGGAAACGGGAATGAAAAAAATCTCATGTTTCGGTGTTCCTCGGTTTCACTCTGAAACTGTCTTTCACGCTCCCAAGTCTCGTCTTCAGCCAGACAACAACCAAACTGAGACTGCAGCATCCCGTGAAAGAAAGTGAGGTCTTAGTTTCGAGAAATTATCGCTGCTCTTCCCGCAGTATTAATACCCGCGCCGAAGAATGCAGTCCGGTCAACAAGGCGGAGTGCCACCATTAAAGCGGTCCGACTCCCTCGATCTGCTCTCCCCGACACAGTCCCTCACGGGCTCTATATCTGCGGCATACGACTCCTCAGCACTATCATCCGACGACGAAGCGGACTACCGGCCTATCTCCTTACATATGGGCGGCCCGTTGGGCAACAACGGCGGCGGAGGGAGCGTGCCCGGTGCACGAAGAAGCGGTGGACGGAGACTCCCAAGTTTAATGGCCGGGTCGCAGTTTAATCGGAGCAGCATAAACCGGTCGGAGTACCGATACTTGCATGCGCGATTAGACGACGATTTTGAGGACGAGGAGGAGGTTGAGCAGGATGGGCGGTCGGTACATTCTGACTTTGGGCACGAGACGGCAATGTCGCATCATCGGCGGTACTTATAGTACGTGATCAACGCGTTCTGAGATTTGTGGGAATAGATTGTGCTGACGAATGTGCTAGTTCTGCGATTGCACTGGTGATTGCGCTGGCGTCGTTTGTTATTCAGACGGAGGCCGCGGGTTACGTCGCCCAGGATCTGCGGTTTCAGAAACCGATATTCATGCTGTAGGCGTCTGTCTCCGTATGCGAATGGAGTAAGTGCTAACTAATCTTTTACAGGTACGTCACCCACAGCTCATGGATGATTCTCTTCCCGCTACAGATAATCTTCCTTTGGCTCCTATCCCCTCGCCAATCCATTTCCGCCATCTACGCAAAACACCAGCGCACCGTGGCCTCGACGCTCGCGCTCATCGCCTCTACCAACAACTCCAAAGTTTCCCCCATTAAATACTTGATCCGATCGATCGTCATCGTCACCTGTGCGCTCACCATCGCGGGGAGCACATGGTACATCGCCGTCAACCTGACCACCCCGTCCGACGTCACCGCCATCTACAATTGCTCTGCCTTCTTCGCGTACGCGTTCTCCGTTCCTCTCCTCCACGAACGCTTCAACCTAAGCAAAATGTTTAGCGTCATCCTCGCCATCTTCGGCGTCCTCGTCGTGGCATATGGCGACTCATTCATTCCCGTTGGTCCAATGTCCGAAGGGGGAAATGACAGCCCTTCGCCAGATGCCTCCGCAGCAAATCGGCTGATCGGGAACATCGTCATTGGTGTCGGCGCGGTAATGTACGGCTTGTACGAAGTTCTCTACAAGCGCCTGGCATGCCCCCCTCCAGCAGTCTCCATTCGTCGAGCAGCCATCTTCGCGAACGTGTTTGGCGCCTCGGTTGGCCTGTTCACTGCGTCCTGCCTGTGGATCATCCTCCCCGTCCTGCACATCCTCGGCATCGAAAAATTCGAACTACCTACCGGTGAGACACTATGGATCATTATCATCTCCGTCCTCGCGAATGTCGCGTTCTCGGGAAGTTTTCTCATCCTGATGTCACTTACCTCGCCAGTGCTGTCCAGCGTCGCGGCGCTACTGACAATTTTTTTGGTTGCTCTGTGCGATTGGATGTTGTTCTCGACGCCGTTGACAGTTGGTGCGATGGGGGGAGGGGTTATCATCGCAGTGGCTTTCGCGCTGCTGGCGTATGCTGGATGGACGGAGGTTTCCGGTGAGGGAGATGAGACTGAGGAGTTTGGTGCAGGGATTGGGGTAAGGAGGAGTGCGAGGGGGGCAGTGATTGAGGATGCGGCGTTGGCAGGAGGCGCATGAGGAGTATATCGAAATGGAATGTGTATTTTTGAAATATTATGGGGGTTTTGGTTTGTATATACTTTTGGGTGGTATGTGACGTTCCTCTGTCCCTCATGTTCTTGTTTATATGCTATTTGCCAGAACTTCTATGATTGTTATCGTCGATTAGGGGTTATCGGACACTAGAAAGCTTCTTGCCGTTATGGCTATAGTAGGTTTATGGATGTGTGCTGGTGCCGGGACTATAGACTGCGGTTTTTGGTTAGGGGTTTCTATGTAGGATGGGGTTGTTTTAATTTTGTCCAAAAATTACAAAGCGATCAATTACTCTTGGTATTCATTATATAAGAAAAAATATTGCAATCAACAAGTCGCTTGTGTTCCTCCTGAGGAGGTCAACCTTGCTCGAGTTGATATGTGGGAAAGAGCGGAGCTTACTAACCGCATAGCTCCGGGAGTTTTGCTACTTCAAATCTATAATGTGTAGGTGGAACGCAACCACAAACGCCCCAGCACATCGCGCACCACATTTTCGAGGGGCCGTGCAATAATATCATCATCGTGCGCCGGCCACCTAAGCTACCATACCAGCCTTTGACCTCTCCGTCTCTCATTCACGCAATTGTGTTCACCACCCATCAATAGCTAATACCGTGTACTCGGGTATCTACCTGAATAGCCTATCGCCATGGCCGAGCAACCAATTGGTAAGTCCCATGCATTTTCTGCCGCGTCAGCCCGCTGTGGACCACCACGATTCCTCTTCTTGGACTCCGCTGCTAACCGGCCAACGAAATAGTCCTCGACCAGGGTACTGGATTTGTCAAGATCGGCCGGGGAGGCACTAATTTCCCGGATCACACCTTTCCGTCGATAATCGGCCGCCCGATTCTGCGAGCGGAGGAGCGTACGGGCGATGTCGAGATTAAGGATATCATGGCGGGCGACGAGGCCAGTGCGGTGCGCACGATGCTTCAGATATCGTATCCGGTGAGTTACTTACAGAGACGCCAATTTTTCTCTTGGCCGGTACTGACTACCCCTGGTGGCGGGGACACAGATGGAGAACGGTATCATCAAGAACTGGGAAGACATGGGCCACCTATGGGACTACGCCTTCTACGAGCGCATGAAGCTCCAACCGCAAGGGCGCAAGATCCTGCTGACCGAGCCGCCGATGAACCCGCTAAGCAACCGTGAGAAGATGGTCGAGACGATGTTTGAAAAGTACGACTTCGGGGGTGTGTACGTCGCGATCCAGGCCGTGCTCGCACTGTACGCGCAGGGTCTGTCCTCCGGCGTTGTGGTCGATTCGGGCGACGGAGTGACGCATATTGTGCCGGTGTACGAGTCCGTCGTGCTCAACCACCTCACTCGAAGGCTAGATGTCGCTGGAAGGGACGTCACGCGCCAGCTTATCAACCTGCTCCTCCGCCGGGGTTACGCCTTCAACCGCACTGCAGATTTCGAGACCGTCCGGCAGATAAAGGAGAAGCTCTGTTACGTGAGCTATGACCTCGAGCTAGACGCCAAGCTCGCGGAAGAGACGACCGTGCTGGTCGAGTCTTATACCCTCCCCGACGGGCGTACCATCCGTATCGGATCCGAGCGCTTCGAGGCGCCAGAATGTCTCTTCCAGCCGTACCTCGTCGATGTTGAGCAGCCCGGCATAGCCGAGTTCCTTTTTAACACGATCCAGGCTGCGGATGTGGACGTCCGGTCGAGTTTGTATCGCGCGATTGTGCTATCGGGTGGGTCAAGTATGTACCCAGGTCTGCCCAGTCGCCTCGAGAAGGAGCTGAAGCAGCTGTGGCTGACAAAGGTGTTGAATGGTGATCCTACGAGATTGAGTGTACGTGCCCTCTTTTTCCCCAAAACCCCTCTCTTCTTCTGGGTATGCGGAACTAATGATCGTTTTCGACGACAGAAATTCAAAGTCAGAATCGAGGACCCCCCGCGACGCCGTCATATGGTATTCTTGGGCGGCGCTGTGTTGGCAAACATTATGGCGGATAAAGAGCATATGTGAGTCGCCTCGCCACCGCTTCCCTCTCTTTTCTCCATTCCCAGATTACTAACGAATACAGGTGGATTTCGAAACAAGAGTGGGAAGAGCAGGGACCGCGCATTTTGGAGAAACTGGGACCGAGATGATAACTGTTTATCTACCTTAGAATGTTCTCATTTTTTTTTTCAACAAATCGTCATGTCTATTCATAGTCAACACCGACACCATTGCAAAACGGAAGCTAAGCAGGATACACTCCAGTTACAGCCACTCCCCAAATACCTTCATATACCCCCTCTTCATCCCCTGCACCACCAAACAATACACTACCACGTTTCCCCCCAAAAATCCATAAAACAATGCTGGTTGAACCGTCATCCCCAACACAGTCGTTCCCAGTCCGGGCACGTATGGCACTGCGCCACCCACCATGGTACACACTCCCGTCGCCAGTAGGACCTGCCACGACGCCCGCCGCTGTAGTAACGGGATTTTTTCCGTCCGAATTACATGCATTATAAGGAGCTGGGAGAGCATGCTGTAGTAGAACCACCCAGTCTGGAAGTGCGCTGCGTCCTCCGCAGTGCTGCTCCAGCCGAAGTAGAACCATTGCGTAGAGAACAGGATGACGTCAAACAGGCACGAAAGGGGGCCGAACACGACCATGAATCTGAGGATTGACTTGGCAGACCAAGTGTGTGGAACGGAAAGGAACTCTGGGTCGACAGTGTCCCATGGTATGGCGATTTGGGAGGTGTCGTAGCTGGAAACAAAAAAAAAAAGAGGTGATGCTTGTCAGTTACCAGATTCAGAAACAGAGTAGGGGGGAGCAAGAGTAAATTTTTACATCAAATTCAGAGCCAGGATTTGCTTGCCCGTCATAGGCTGGAAGGGCAGCCACGCACTAGCAATCAATACAGATAGAATATTTCCCAGATTGGCAGAAGCAGCCATCTTGATATACTTTATCGTGTTAGCATGCGTGACTCGCCCACGCACAACCGCCTCCACGATCACGCCCAGACTCTTCTCCAACAGAATGATATCAGCAGAATCCTTGGCCAGACCGGCAGCGGTGTCGACGCTAATCCCGCAATCGCTCCCCTCCAATGCCAACGCATCGTTGATTCCATCGCCGAGAAATCCAACAGTATGTCGCTGTGGTCCACTCGAGGCCTTGAGTGCCTCTACGACATTTACCTTCTGAATCGGTGTCAGTTTCGCAAACACGGAGCACCTCTCCACCGCAGCCTTGGCAGCGTCATCCGATAATTGAGAGAGTTCGGGTCCCGTGATACAGTGAATGTCGGGAATCCCGACATCCCTGCATACTTTTTGCGCGACCGGTAAGGTGTCGCCTGTGAGGACTTTGACGGTGACGTTGTAGCTGTGGAGGGCCGTTATGGCGGACTTGCAGTCGTCCTTGGGAATATCCAAAAAGGCGAGAAATCCGACGAAAACCATGTCGTCTTCGTCGCGCTTCATGTCGAACTCGGGTAGCGAGTCATTGGGAGCAAGTATGCGGGTAGCGACTGCGAGCACCCTTAGACCATCATCATTCATCGAATTGAGACTGCTCACCAACCTGTCCCTAACATCCGTCGACATATCCCTCAGAACGTATGAATCATCGTTATACTCCCTAAGCCGCGCACACAAAGCAATAACCTCATCCGCGGCCCCCTTACAGACAAGTCGACATTCGCCTTCCTGCCCCTGCACCACAACCGACACCCGCCGTCTCACAAAGTCAAACGGAAACTCGCGCATCACCTTCACCTCATGAAGATCCCACCCCAACTTTCTCCCCGCCGCCACCACCGCGTCATCCAACGCGTTCCTCAACCCGGAAGTCCCCGCCGCATTCACATACCCCTCCCTTAATACGTCCTCATTCGGTCGTATCCCGGCGTCCACCGCACTTTCCAGGGCAACGCAGTCATTGGTAAGTGTGCCCGTCTTATCGCAACACAGCACATCCAGCGCACCAATTGTCTGGATCGCGTCCATCTTTTTGACAATCAATTTCCGCTTGGCCATCACCGCTGCTCCGTGCGCAAGGTTCGCGTTGAGAATCATGGGGAGCATCTCGGGCGTCAAACCTACAAGGACGGAGATTCCAAACAGCGCTGCAGCGAAAAAGTCCCCGCCTGAAGTAAACCCGTTGATGATGATCACGACGGGAGTGATTGCGCACCCGAGACCGAGAAGCAGGTATGCGATTTTGCGGACGCCGGTGTCGAATGAGTTTGTAGCGAGCATCGAAGAATTTTTAGCAGCGAGCGTGGTTGAAAGTGTGCTGATGTACGTGGCTCGTCCGGTTTTGACCACGACTGCCTTGCCTAGCCCCGACACGACATTGGTCCCCGCGAGGCATATATTCTTCAGATCGAAAATCAAGGGTGTCGAATTGCCGTCGTCGTCCAGTTGCACAGCATCCTTCGTGACAGGGCTGGATTCTCCAGTAAACGAGGCCTGTGCGACGTGGAGGTCCTCGCAGGAAATGACGCGCGCGTCCGCCGGGAAGACGAACCCTGTGCGGAGTGGGAGCACATCCCCTGGCACGACTTCCGCGATTGGCACCGAGACCTCTTGCGATACGCCCGTGTCGTCGTCACGCATGATCATAGTCGTGGATTTGACGAGCTCGTTCATCGATGCAACGCGCTTTTGCGACTTAATTTCTATATGCACCATGGTTAGCTACCTTCCTCCTCACGTTGCTCTTAGTGTTATACCAACCTTGCCATGCTCGCACGACCACTGAAATCCCTATTATCGCCATCACAAAAGAAAACGTGATCACATCCCTCGCGATGGCCATACTCAGCACCCCAAGCAGCCCCAGCAGTAAATTAAACGGATGCGCACTCGCAATCACCACAATTTCCCACCACGATCGCGATCTCTTTGCCGATACCTCATTGAGCCCGTACAGCAGCAGCGCCTCCTTTGCTTGCGTTTGCGTAAGACCCCTCGCGGTGCTGCAGAATTTATTAAAGATATCCGGCAGGACGGGCAAGCGTGATATGGCAGCCAGATCGCGGGAAATCTGCTCTTCGAGCTGTTTGGCTATGCGGAGCTTTCTGTCGACTCCCGTGAGGCGGAGGATAACCTCAGAGATGCTCGAGCGCCATTGCTTGAGAATAATCCAGAGAAGACGGTTATAATTGCGAACTGAATGCTCCCTTTTTTCATTCGCAGTTGCATGTTCGGTAGGCGCCATTTGGATACACGTATAATCTGTTCGTTTATTAGTCAGTATGATGCCGGGACGAAGGCAGCTGTTACGCTGAGAATAAATTAAATATGTGACAGAACCTCCTCTGTCTACATCTTTAATGCTCTCCTCCGCGTCGACCTGACGAGGAAATTTCGTTGTCGGTCCCATTTTTCATTCAAGACCCGATACGATCGATAACAGCTTGCTCACAGACCCGAACTCGGCTCAGCGAGGTAGATGCGCGTATAACAACAATAACAGAATCAATATAGTTATAATCGTCGTCCACGAAGCTGTCATGGAATATCCAGAGACCCGGCTGGTGGCATTGCGCAAAGCCCTGCAGTCAGAATCGAAATTGCGGGGGATTGCGGGAACATGTTTACTGGTATTAACCTCGGGGCGAAAATATTACTGATATTCACCGGGGCTTCTTCCATTTCTCAAAAGTAATAATATCATCAGCTAACTCTGTACAATAGCCAATCGCTCATATACCATGAAAAATGGAATCCACTCCGTTGAGACTGAGGACTTCCCCGGTCAGCATTTTGAGTGTCCATCGCATCCGCTCAGTCGAGGCGGTGTCGAAGGATTGCGCTAGCCCCTTTCCAATAAACCACAACCCTCAAAAGCTCCCATTACACCACACCGTTATATTTGGGATTCAGCTCTATTAGATTGCAAGAAACCAACGCGAGGCAAAGAAAATCGCCATCCTCCGCGCCAACTTTCAAACCTTGGCTATCGCGAATCGCCACACCGCCCTCTCATCGTCCATTTCACGAAACTAGCAACCCGGAGACATCGACATTCTATCGATACTGCTTGGAATCTAGGAGGTTAACTGCAACGCATGACAGGCTGGCCACTACGAGAAGTATGAAAGAAAAAAAACTCCACTTTATTGCCACCGCCCTTCAACTTGAAAGTACATCCTTCGTCAAGTAGAACTAAGAATCGACACTTTTTGAAAGTCTATATCATATTCGTGTATGTAATTACTCGTTTCTAGCCTCGCTTCAGAATCCATCCGTAAAAATCATCATCTATATGACATCCCAAAAAATTAAAAAATATAAAACCCCTTAAATGCCAACTTTATTTAGTAGATAATTAATACATAATAGCACACACGACAATGTTTGATAACCACTCCAGATATTCCCCCCGAAAGCATGAATAAAACCAACAAAAAAAGATTGGAAAAAAGAAGATTCTATATGATTTTGAAAAGAAATTTTTTGGCTTCCTTACACATATAAGCGCACCTTTTTCCACAAAGCGACGAAAAGCTCACTCATATATTTAAATTCAGCATCATGAGAGCACGCTTAGCACTGAACGTCAGTGGTGGCGCGGGAGTTGAGGAGCAGGGCAACGATAAGTCCGTACAGACCGAGGACCTCAGCGAAAATAAGAATAAGAATCATGCCGACGAAAAGACGGGGCTGCTGGGCAGTGCCGCGGACACCGGCGTCACCAACAATGCCGATGGCGAAACCGGCAGCAAGACCGGCAAGACCGACGGACAGACCGGCACCAAGCTGGATGAAACCAGAGTAGAGAGCCTGGTTCTGGGCGAGACCATCCGAAACGAGGACGGAGACGACGAGACCGTAGATGGCAATGATACCAGCCATAATGACGGGAACAATGTCTGCCAGTGGTTGTCAGTCATAGCAGTAAACAGTGCATTGAGACATAGACATACTCTTGATGATCAGGTCGGGTCGGAGGACGGCAGTAGCACAGATACCGACACCTGACTTAGCAGTACCGTAGGAGGCACCGAAGGCTGTACACATCGGAATTAGCAGCGGCTTATCAAAAACATATTTACAACCTCTGATAATTCTATCAATTTCAATCCCATCGATTATTGACGCTTATTACTAATGGATTGATGACAGTCACAGATGGATGACGGATGGCGTTAATATAAAAGAGAAGTAGACTCACAGGTGAAGACAATGGAAGCGGTGGCTCCCATAGCACCGAAGAAGGGCTAAATAAAGTTAGACATTGGAATTCTCAGAGCACTATCCGAATTGATTGAACTCGATAATAAACGAAGGACACTGCGGACGAAAAAGTGACATACAGCATAGACAGGGCTAGAAAGGGATGAAGGTTAGCACGCAATCTCTTATCACACCGCGCACTCCTGCGACCCAAACCGATTGCATCAATCGCTAAAAAGACGTACCAAAGTTCAGTGGCCATTTCTAATGATATTTATTGAAAAGAAGGATGGATTAATGAGGTGATGTTGTGTTCGAGGAAGAAGCTGGCAGGCAAAAGAGGCAACAGGCTGACTAGAGTGGACGCAGACGAGAAGGAAGCGGATTGTGGGCACGCCCAAGAATAAATATCACTGCTCCAGCGGACGAGCACTCAGGTTCGGCGCTAGCCCTGAGTGGTGTAGCGTGAATGACGCTAGTCCTGCCCAGGCTAGCACAGGCAAGGCAGCCGGCCAAAACTCACCTAACCTGGGCGATATGATTGGCCTCGGCCCTCTCGTGCTGAGGCGTACGCTGCACATGCCGGCCAGACTGCAGCATACACGCACGCGATACGCCCGCAAGGGCAGATTCTTATCGAACTGCAGCGCCACGCAAGAATAAGCCACATCGTCCTATCTATCACAACACCAGCCATGACCGTCTCAGTAGTATAACAGCAATGTCCTTGAGCTCTGACTGGCTGCACTCGTCCGTATATCGCCGCTCCCGGATCTGCGCGTAGCCTCATAGCCTGTGCGATTGTGCGGGAATGAGTGCAGTGCAATTCAAACGGGCCAGTTCATAATGTCAGCACACGTGCTGACGTCTGCGCGTGAGCACTGCCTCTCCGCGTGGGCCAGAGCATGCCCCTCCCTGGTGTAAGTCCCCCCTGTCCCTTGCGTACATAGCATCCTGCACAAGCGTGCCAACGCTGCGCCTCTGCTCCTGAATCGAAGTCGGCGAACAAAAAAAAAATTGAATCCGTCTCTCATCTTCACAGCTGCATTTCTTTAACCGGTAATATTCCATCACGATTTCCCGGTGATCATATCTGCGACAAAGGGCGAGCGCTGCAAGGAACCCTTTTCGATATATACGTCTAGATAACACAAGCGGATCTTCAGTTCTCCACGTCAACTATGTCTTCTAACCCGAAAGGTGAGCTTCCTTGAATGCCATCTGATTTCATTAGAGCTTGCTAACCCACAGCCGCCTAGCCTTCCCCCTCGCCGATGCCGCGCTGAGCCAGCAGATCCTCGACCTCGTCCAGCAGGCGACACACTACCACCAGCTCAAAAAGGGTGCTAACGAAGCCACTAAGACGCTCAACCGCGGCATATCCGAATTCATCATCATGGCGGCCGACACCGAGCCCATCGAGATTATCCTTCACCTTCCGCTTCTCTGCGAAGACAAGAATGTGCCCTACGTGTTTGTGCCCTCGAAGGTCGCTCTTGGCCGCGCTTGCGGTGTTACCAGACCGGTTATCTCGGCGTCCATCACGTCGAATGATGCGTCGCAGTTGAAGAACCAGATTTATGCGGTTAAGGACAAGATTGAGAGGCTTCTGATCTAAAATGGAATAATTGGAATACATAGTTGGATGGGTTCTGTGTACATTAAGTTATAAGGTATATATGTTGACAATAAAAGTTCTTTAATGTGCAATGTACAGTGTCGATTTTGTGTCCAGTCGCTTGAAAGTGTCACAAGTGTTTTCATTTGGCAGTGTCGTCGACATCGAGCTGGTGCAAGGCTGTTCAGTTGGCATCATTTCTGCTTGTGCAATGTTCGATCAATGCAATTAATTTGGTATTGGTTTTTACTGGCCACTAGTGCTTTTTATATATCCTTCAGAAGGCAATCAGTAATATTTGGGTCGGACAACAGTCTACAATCATATCAACAACCTTTATTCGCGCCTCAAAATGGCTGTGAAGGATGTAGATCTACACAGACCAAGGCGATCAATGGACGACTGTCCTTGTTCGCGTCCTTGGCACCATCCCTTCCATTCAAGACAGAGAATTGGTGATACCATTTCTCCATATTGTGGTACATATTTCGCCGACACTTGCTCTGTCTGATTTAATTACCATCTTGATCGTCATATCTTTCGGTCAGTCACTCGCGTCACTGTCACATTGTACTTCTCACACGAAAATCCTCTAACTTTCCCTCCGCTGACACCCGTCGCTTGTCTGTTCCTTTGTCTCGATGGCTGTATTTTGGATGCCCGATCTCTTGCCTTGCTGGTAGCTAGTTGATACACTATTCTTGTCCGTGCTCGCTGGCATATGTCACTACGCTCTTGGCCCAGACAGTCTCGTCGTCAGTCTTATGGTTTCCCGTCTGATGGTCTTTCCGTCACTAGCGTGTAAGTAAATTTCGCCTGAGCGCCTGGGAGGTGCAATGGTCATGGCTTCATGTTGAATTCTTGCGGGTAACCGTAACCCCTCTCGCTCCACGCATTATTAGCCGACCTCGCTAGCCTGTCGATGTCGATGGTCCACCGCTAGTTGTACCCTGCTCTCTCTATTGTTCAGTCACTCACCTGATGGCATTGGGCAATCAGGTCCTGTACTATGTGTTAATTTCCACCGAGAACATATGTATTATATGCACATCACAGAACTATACAATTGATTCCATTTCATTACTAGTATACAATTTACATCCCACAAAAAACATTAACTTCAATAGCCACACAAAAAAAATACACAAAATACAAAAAAATATACAAATACAGCTCTCCCAACAACCTCTTGGCTCCACCAACATAAATCCTATACATACTGCCCATACCCACGTGCCACCTCATCGCTTCGCCAACACCTCCCTCTCCAAATAGCTAATCCGATTCTCGCCCCTTTGAACTCGTTCCTCCAACTCCCTAACTTTATCCTCCAGCCCCCTGACATAACTCCACAACGACTCCTCAAGATTGCCCCCATTGCCGGCGCCTGACGCATGGAGGTGGTGCGTCGGTTCCCTCTGCACCTGTTGCGCAGCAGCAGCGACCGCCGCCGCAGCTTGTTGGGCTTGAAGGGACGAATACGGTTGATGATGCCCTTGCAAGAACGCGTTTGCATTCTGCTGCTGCTGTTGCTGCGTCTGCGACTGGGGCTGGCCTTGCTGCGTCGGCGTCGGCATCAGCGATGTAAATGTATTCGGATATTGCTGTGCACCCTGTTGCTGTGCGTATGGCGACAACATGCGTGGAGATTCAGTTACTGCTGGTGAATAAGTCGTGGGAGCGTACATCCCCTTATCTGTACGAATGCTAGGAAGCGCCGGTTGATGCTGCTGGACCCGCTTCTCCTGCTGCTGCTGGTCATCCACCCGATCCCCGCTCTCTCCATCCTCGTCGTCTTCCTCACCCTCCCCTCTCCCCGCACATCCTCCCGCTCCCTTGCCATGCCTTGCAAGCGCGTCTCCCCTCGCAAATTTGCGCCCGCACTTGCCGCACACATACGGCTTTTCCCCAGTATGCAACTTTGAATGGCGCTTCAAATCGTGCAATCTCCGGAACTTGGATGAGCAGGTTGCGCAGGTGAAAGGTTTCTCGTGGGAGTGCGTCAGTAGGTGCGATTTGAGATTATGATGGCGGGTGAAGGATTGCGCGCAATGGGGGCACGTGTGCTTGCTGCCAGGAGTTCCGCCAGTCGATGGTGCTTGGGAGGAGGAAGAGGGGAGCGCGGGTTGAGATGGAGTGGTAGGCGGGAGGGCAGAGAGCATGACGTTGGATGTGGTGCTGTTGATCGAAGGGGATGTTGGGGACGATTGGTATAGAGATGGCGGTGGGCGATGGTGCTGCTGCAGGTGCGTAGGCCGCTGCTCGCGGATGTAGGTCGCGGGCTCCAGTGCGTGCTGTTGGAGACCGTCTACTTACTCTTGATGCTGTTGCTGTAGCCAGCCTAGATGTTTTGTGATGGTTGCCGTGTGAAGCAAAAGTGGTGTGTGGATGGTAACTTGGTGTGGCACGAGAAAACATGGCTGTGCGCTCGTTTATATTGGCCACGGCTCGCCCTTGCCTCAAACTGGGCCGGCCACATGTGGCTGTCTGCAGCTGCGGCCATGCGCCTCGATCTCCCGCCGGTCGCAAAGTTTGACTCTACTCACGGTTAGGTCACTTACTATTACCTGCTATAAATGCTTAGCCCTAACCCACAAAGCAATTATGTTTTGCAGTTGCTACGCTCAGCCTCATCAGGCTTGCTCGCTCATTGGTCCACGGCGCAGGGAATTGGTGGCGCAGCAACTCAGAGGTCACGGCGTTGGGACAAATTTGCGAGGCCGGGTAATTTAGCCACGCCTTGCGGATTTATGTGGCGCACTTTTAAAGTCAAGCCTCCATGTAAGGCAGTTTGGACGCATGGGATGGCGCGATCTGTGGCGACGCTAAGCCCGGAACATCCGCAGAGAGCGGCGATAAATAATCGCATTGCATTTTGTCGTACTTAATACGCCGGGAAAGACTGCTACTATGCTCAAAATTTGGTATTTCGAATTAAGAATTACTGATGAAGTTTGTCTTTTCCGTTTTCGAAATCGCACACAGGGTCCTGTATGCGTGTGGAAGTGGTGGCTTTGAAGTGCCACGGAATCCGCACTCGCCACGGGGGTACGGCTGGAACGTGAGAAAATCTTACGCGTCTCGCATCCGGATCTTTTTGTGAGAAATATCACGTCCCAAGTAGAAAATTGAACTGTGTTACAGTTCGTGGCTTATTCCATATCCATTCAAAACTTGCATTCAAGTTTAGTTAACTCTACAAAGTTTATCATCACATCTTTCGCACGGGATATTGCAGCCTCGTGTGGCGTCAGAGAACGCGACAAGCTCTCATGCACGCACACACACACCACACGCGCTCACGTGATTATTACTGAAGTGTCGCCGAAGTTGACGTTTATACTGAGCGTGAGCGAGTGATGTGCGAACGAAATCCGCAATTGCGATTTCAGGTATAGTTCCTAGGTTTAATTCGACAAATTTTGGATCATGGATAGGTCGGACTGTTGTATATGGATTGGTTTATGATAGTTATTGTCCAAGACATTGACGGCATTGATGGTTGGTTATACTACGAGTTGACGGCAAGCATGGGATTGGCCTGCTAAAACTAGAGTTAACAGCATACGCATTAGCAGAGTTGGTAACTGTGCTAATTATTGGACAGACCTGAATTTCACGGGAATTGAGCTCCAAGGATCTCTTTACAACGAGTCAATGTGAGTGTTTGTTGGACTCCGGCACGAACTTGCCGTGTAAGAGTGATCTTCACGCTTAAACGCGTCTGAAGATGTTCTCCGGATTCGGTATACAAGGTTGCTCAGTTCTGTGGTACGACACTACAATAAGTAGGGTAGGGTTTATAGGTCTACGAGCTTGTCGCAGTATTCACCCACATTACGAATCCGAATGGGAATCTCGAATCTTACCACTCGGCTGCACTGGGCTCTCGAATGCCAGCTCGACATCCGTTCCAAGCTCGCCGAGGAGAAGATTTTCTCCATGAAAGTCAACGCGACTGGCGAGGCCAGGGTTTGGTTTCAGAATCACAAAGATTGGCTCAAAGCCCTGGAGCGTACTGCGGACCAAGTTTTCTCACGTCTAGAACAGGACTTCACCTCCAAGCGTGTTCGTTTTGACAAACGCTATCTTTTTCCCTGTCGTATTCACAACGATTTCGCATCCCGCGTACAGGAGATTGTGTCAACAATCGACGCTGACGATGCCATGGATGGTGTCACGAGGGGACAAAGACAAGACTACTTTCAAGGAAGACTAAAGATCTCATTTCTCCCATATATCTTCACATCTTCTTGTCTTGCCCTTGCCGATCGTGGATAGTCTCTCGGACCTCTAGCGTCACGACTCGAAATTGAAAGTCTATCTTCTTCTACTGGGGAGGAGGACATTTCGAAGGTTACAGAATTGAATATTTGTTGAATTATTGGATGAAGTAGCCGTTAAGAAGTATGCACTGTATACGAAGTTGGACTTCAACTTCGGCTCCTTGCTCTGGGATATAGAGGCAGACATTCGTCTCGGACCTCGCCGGCCAGATGGATAACCCCCGCCTTGAGACAAACTCTGGTTCCCTTCGTCTGTCGCTGAACAGAACCCCGGTGCTATCCCTCAGGCCGGATCGTCTCAGCAGCAGTGCCCCCCGCGACGACCGGGATTCTGGCCGAGACCTTTATGCACGGGAGAGTTCATGACAGATGGGGCTCTCCGCATACTTCAGTTCAGGTCAACATTGATGAGCTCGTGGCATCCCTGATGGATTCCATGTCTTTCGACGACGCCGTATCAAAATGCGCCACGAATAGACGCATGGTACAACGGTACAGGCCTCACTCAATTTGGCAGCGCCAATAGCCAATTGGCAGCGCCAATAGCCAATACAATTGGCTATTGGCGCTGCCAAATTGTTAAAAATACACGTATTGTTACATCTATTATTTGACTATTTACTATTTCTCTCCCTGCATATAAAGCGTTTAGACATGACTCAGAAAAATGAAACAGATATTACAGATAGTGGGAGGTATTCAGGATGCGTTGGCGACTGAATCATATTGACATATTCAGATTCTCCATTATATTGCCTGATCCCCACTTGGGTGATTCTGCACAACAAACTGGAATGTGCCTCATTAGGTTCGGACTAGTACAGTAGTAGTATTTATATAGCCAGTTCGCCCCTAGTCATCATAGAATAAGGTAACAATAACAAATCCAACTATATTGTCCTTACCCAGAACAGAATAAACAACTCAGGAATACAGAGTGGTCGAAACCTCACAGTTTCGAGCTACCCAACTAGCTTATTACAGCTCATACCGTGCAGATATCTTTCGTAGCTGGACGCATTTAAGAGCAGTTTTTGTAATGTTGGCTGCCGACCACATGCTTATTTCCACACTCTGTCTTTCTATTATGAAATGTACGTACGAGAAGCGAATGGTTGTGTACCGCCTACTTCACAATTCATTTAACAGCCAAGACCTAGCTCTACCACCTCACAGCACAGAATTCGATCCCATTGCTAATCGTATCTCGGCTGCGCTCACAGGGAAGGTTTGGGGTGGAGTGCTGAAGCTATTGCTTTAGGGTTGGAGCATCGGGAGTTTCAGGTCCATTGACATATCGCCAATACAAAATAACATGCTATCTTGCGAACATAGCAGGGGCAAACTACCAAGCATATATTAGGAACCAAATATACTAAGGTTGGATCTATCGGCCGGCACCTAACGGTTTCGTTCCCTTTCTTTTTCTCCCTCTTCAACAATTATTGTGCTAATATATACAGCAATTATTGTACACTTACAGCACGAGAACGCTGCCTCACTGCTTGTGGCAGTCGTCCACCAGCAGCTCTTTGCATTTTTATTTTCGAGTCAGTGTGGTTAAGGAGCTCATCATCAGGATTATAATAATGGAGCAAGCAGTATGGACGGATATGGAAAATATTGTTGTATTCCCGCTAATTATGGGACAGTAGCTCCCTATTAGTATAATTCCTCTACATTTTATTTGCGTCTTTCCAATATCTAGCCTTCAGAATACATCACGCCAGAAGTGCTTTAGGCCATGTCAGACACCCACGCAGAAGTGCCCCTGAGACCCGCCAAAGTCACAACACAACAGCCTACATACTGCAGGACGCTTAGGACGCTTTGGTCAAGCATGTGCGTGACATATTAAAACATAGCAATTGAATTTCATACGTTAATACTTAATATGCAATATAAATATGAAATCAGTATTTCCGAGTTCCGACTGCATGGGCAAAAAATGCCATCTCGGAGCACATTATTACCTCGCGTACCTTGAGCGCACGTGGCGCACGTGGTGTCACGTGCAAAATTCTCCGTGGTTTTGATTCTGGCGGCAATCATGTGTGCTCACTGTTTTTGTTCTATGTGCAGGGGCTGTTCAAACAATACAAGGTCCAAATAATCACAGACTACCCGGAGAGGTGACTGTTACGGAGGTCTAAACTGCATTTATTGAGGTTGTTGGTGGTATAGAGAATAGATATATGTGAGTTTCAGGATCCTGCTCCGTGAGAGGCGTTGTGCTGACTGCTATCAAGCCAAGCACCAATTTCATACTAGACCACCAACCAAACGACCACCACCATCATGGCGCACCGTTCACCCAGACGGAGTATCCTCATGCCCGGCAGCACTGGCGCCATTGGCTCCTCCTCACCTTATCTCCATCGACGCACCTCCTCGTCCATCTTCGCTGCGACCTCCCGCGACGACGCAATGCCTACGTCGACCACCGCCCTTCCCACCACTATCACCGTCTCCGTTCGCCTCAAACCCGACCTAGCAGACCACCACGCTCCTGACCACCACGCCCCCTGGACCGCAACTCCACACACCTTGGCGTCCTCCGACGTCGGCACATTCACCCTAGACCACGTCTTCCCTGGCCCAACCACCACCTCCGCAATCTACACCACGACCTGCCGTCCCATTATAACCTCTGTCCTAGAAGGCTACCACGGCACCATATTCGCATACGGCATGACCGGCACGGGCAAGACCTACTCTATGCAGGGCGCCCCGTCAGCGCCGGGGATAATTCCTCTCGCAGTGCAGGATATCTTCTCGTACGTACAGGTCCGCACAGCGGAAGGCACCACGAGCGTGGCAGTATCTGTCTCGTATTTGGAGATCTACAACGAGCGAGTGAAGGATCTTCTCAACCCAACTACCCCACAGGACGCACTAAAACTGCAGGACGTCCCAGGCGGAATCGTCCGTGTCCGCAATCTGCGTTGTGTTCGCGTGGCAACCGTATCTGAGCTCCACGATGTGATTGCAAAGGGTGACGCCGCGAGACGGACAGAGGGCACGGAATATAACCTCGTTTCTTCACGCTCACACGCAGTCCTGCAGATCTACATCGACAAGACAGAAGTCGTGTCAGGAAAGACAACAGGTAGCACACTCTCCCTCTGCGATCTGGCCGGCTCGGAACGCGCAGCCGCGGACGCGGAGAGAAGAAAGGAAGGCGCATATATAAACCGCTCGCTCCTCGCCCTCGGAACAATCATTTCCCGCCTCTCGGCTGCGAACAATGGTAGTGGCGGCGCCGTCAACGACGCAGCACATATCCCCTACCGCGACAGCAAACTGACCCGACTACTACAACATTCATTGTCCGGTTCAGCGCTGGTCTCCGTGCTGTGCACGATCGACGCAGGGACGGGCGCGAGACAGTTCGCAGAGACGGTGAATACCCTGCGATTTGCAGCGCGCGCGAAAAACGTCTCCGTTGCCCCTGTCCGGGCCGTTTCGTCAGCACTTTTGTCGTCTTCATCGTCTTCGGGAGGGCCCAACGCCGCGCAAACTGCACTCATCGAAACCCTCGCCCTCGACCTCGAGCGTGAGCGCGCCGAGACGGAGATCCTCCGACTGGAAATATCGGACGCGCGGTTGGAGCTGGTGGATCAGCGTGACGGGTTTTCGCGTGAAAAGCGCGAGCTGGAGATGCAGCGGGATGCGCTTAAGGATAAGGTCTCGCATTTGACACGGCTTATTCTCGGAGGTGGCATTGGTGGGGGTGTTGGCATCGGGGAGAAGAGAATCGCGAGTGCGGGTGCTAAGATGCAGGGTCTGCTAGAGGGTAATAATGAGATTGTTGCGACGGCGGCAACATCAGAAGCAGTGGCTGGGTATAAAGTTCGGATTGAGGAATTGGAGCGGAAGTTGGCTGCCGTGTCAACGACAACATCGCCGTTGTCGTCGTCTTCATCGTTGTTGTCGTCGTCCAGCCGGGCATCCACCCCGATTTTACTTTCCGAAAAACTGCGGCACGCAGAGGAAGAGATAAAGGAGTTGCGGGAGTACCTGTCCGACAAAGACAGAATTATCTCCGCATTGAAGCGTGTGGCGCCGCAGCCGCCTTTGCCGGCCCCGTCTGCACATGCCCACATCACGACGACGACGAACGGAAAGTCGCTGCGAAAGTCTGGTAGTGTCTTGAAGGGAGCGAGTATACCTGGTGACACCACAACTACAACTCAGCAAGGAATGGAGAAGGAAAATGAAGGACACGCGCTGCGGCCTCTGGACGGGTCTATTATGAACAAGAATATCTCGGCGGACATTGTGACAGCGTCGGGTGAAGATGAAGGGTTGCTTATTCCGAAGGTGAGAAGAAGTGTGAGGTAATTGGGGGCGTATAGATTTTTAGAGATGGTCAGATTGGCCGCAGATACTGTAATATACTGTATTATAGATGCATAGGGGCATGGATAAACTGTTTATTTTGTTGTTGGACAAGTTAATGATCTTAGTCGGGTCATATAAATGAATTTTAAATTTTATGAAGTTCTGCGATATTCTGCATTGTCCGGGTCCGAGAAATATGGATCAAATGGCGGAGAATAGCATGGAGAGTTTGGCCGAAGAATTTGGATCGCGTGATGCCTCGTGTGTGGGTGTGTACACGAAAAAAAATACTGTATGTACAGAAGTATGTTGAAAATTTCCGCGGAATTTCCTCCCTTCTCCACGATCGACAGTTTCTTCTACAATGGCTAGCAAAGTTCATCTCCATAAATTTTTTGTTAGTGGACCAAGCGATACAGAGGGGCAGTTTGAGAGAGATAACGGTCAGCATATATATCTTGGCGCGACTTATTCATTACGCTGTCAAATATCCTGGTTCTATAATGAATATTCGATGCCAACTGTACCAATCGAGTGGTTCTTCTCGACGTTGACGCGAATAATTCCCATTTGAATGATTCGGCAAGAGGCGGCAGAAACTCGATCGGCCTTAGTGCGTACTGGAACACGGAAAGTGAGAATTCGCCCTAATTGTATCGGAGCTGCGAAGACAAGTGCTGGAGGAGACGGTTGGTAGAGTTTCGCTACCATGTGGTGACTCAGATCTGTGACAACCGACTGAGAAGTGAGGACTCAGCGTATTCCTCCTCCGTAGCAATTGTCGATGTCGAAATCGTAGTGTGAAGCACATTTGTAGTTGGATACTCGTAAAGAAAGATGTAGGAATATGCATTGACATTGTGGAAGCTCCAAAACTGTGAGATTGAATACTATGAAGACTTCCAGGATCGGAAGTCTTTTTATAATCCCAGAAAGATAGAAAGATAGTATACAAATAAAGATTCAGGGAAGGACCACCAAACAAAAACTAGCTCTCTGTTCGAGATCCGCAAAGAGCTCTGGATCTACCTTTTCAGTGATCGTACCATGCAGCTCCGTGCCTCACTGAAAGTTGTACTTTCCAATACAGGCATAAACTGCTCGCAGGTCACGAAATGGTAGAGACTGCAATAAACACTGCAACTAGTTTGTGGACTTTGTGTCGGGTTCTTCCCGCAAAATCGGATTAGCCTCGTCCCACACGTAATCAAGACGCACTAACATCTTACACTACAGACACAGGTCAGGATAGATGTAATGGTAGAAAAGGCGGCAGAACAGCGGCAGAGAGGCAGATAGGGTAGATCTTATCAGAGGCCCGTACAGACCAGATAATGCAGATAAGAAAGACGGATCAGCAAGGCTGAATGTGGTAAAGTAGGTTAGAGCATGGCGGTGATAATAAGCCATAGATAGCTAGCAAAGACAAGTTGAGGAACACATCGTACAAGGCAGAGAAGGAAAACCAAAGTGCTTGTGACTGGCATGTGGTAAGGTAGGTCGACGAGTCGTCTAAAAGTGGGGGAGTACAAGGCTTTGTTTGGTGTGGGTCTCGTGAGATTCCGACGAGACGGGCAACTATCTTGTGCGCGCGAGTCGCGGCATACCTTGCACATGATGATGGGTGCCCAAGCAGGCTCCGAGATGCGCCCAAAAAGGTTAGGCACTTCATAACGGCGTTGACTCGGTGTCATTCCGCGGTGTTGCCTTTAACCACTGGGTACACCTGACTCGTGCAAATCGCCCAACCTTTCCCGCTCCGCCTCCCG
>PPJX02000082.1:0-71164 GCA_003705915.2 Lipomyces lipofer | reverse complement strand
GCTACACCGGGCTTGAAAGTCACACTTTCCATTGACGCCGCGGGAACCTGAAACTGAAGAGGCCGGGACAGTTGAGGTGTCGCAGTAGAGGCTACGACATGCTCGGCGCGAGACTGGCCCGCATCGAAGCTACCTCTGCAATAGTCGGCATCTACAAAAATGGGCAGTAGTAATAGGGTAAGCTGGCCATCATGTGTATAACAATCTGGAACGTAAATAACCACTTTGCAGGTGCCAACTTCTGCGATGCTAGATTTAAGGATAGGTACGAGGATCCTTTTCCTAGCTTATTGGCAATTCTGCCGGCCAAGCATCTGCATCACCGGGATCTACATGGGTGTCTACATTAAGATCCTGGACTCTTTTAGTACGATGACTAGTAACTTGAAAATCTTCCTCGGTACCTGAATCAGCTTCATCTTCCTGGCGCTCCATAGCCAAGTCGTCAATACCTTGCAAACCTCTCAATTCCCTTTGAAGATATGAGGCGCGCACTCGCATCCAATAATCACCTTCCAGATTTCCATTCCTCAACTCTTCCTCATCCTCAAGAACCGTAGCTATTGTTTCCGCCGCACCACTCGCCCATAGAACACGACCAACGGCCACGTGGAGATTGCAAAGGAGTGGTGATGGACTGGCGATCGATGGAGCTTTCCGGCCAAAAATAACCCTGTCATCTTCTCTATGGCGTAGAACTTCTCCCGGCAATTTCCTAACTGGAACCATTAACTTAAGGGAGTACCGCTCATTTTGATTTTCGAAACCAAACTTAAATGCCCCAAATGCTTGATGAGTCACCGCATCTAACAGTAGAGCATTAGACGGATCATTGATGCTTTCGCCAGTTAATAAACCTTCCATATCTTGGCCTGAAAATTTAGAGAGCATTCTTCTTAATATTAAATTTCTATTAGAACTGAAGGGGATAATATGCGCAGATTCGAGTCTCGCAGACCCATAGCGACGAAATGGTGTGATAGAATCCGGCGCCTTGTCTTGTGATAGAATCCGGCGCCTTGTCGTCCATCACGCGTCCCACAAGGGAAAACCAGCCATCGCGATCCAATAACTAGACGAGCATTAACCGGCTATACATCGCCAACAGAGAAGTCAAACCTTCCTCTTCAAGGCCATTTGATTCCTCCTGGCAGTTGCACCTCCTTCGGACGGCGTAGGAGTTTTACCCTTGGCCATCATAGGTACCAACATGTCGTAGAAAATTGGAGACGTCCAATTCACTAACAACGTCATGAGAGGTTTTGATTGCTGAAATTGTTTGGCAACGTCTTCCCAATTTAGAGGCCTTTTGGGAGTGACACCGTTCAAACCAGAAACGCTATGAAACGATGCGCCCACTGGTGACAAAAACAGCGAGAGAGCCCTTATTTTCTCGGTGTCGTCGGTTAATTGTGTCCAGCGATCACTTGAGAGTAATATGGGATTGTAGCCATATTCGAGCAGAGCCAACGCTACAGAGATCACCTCCGAGCTATCATTCCCATAAGGCAAAGGGATAGAAACCACCCCTTTAGAGAGTCGCAAAATCGTTTTCAAAGCCTCGATCACGGTCTTTTCCTCAGAGTCAATGGGACTGACGCCGGATGACATTAATAGCCGGTTGACTCAGTGAATATAGAGAGATGAGCTCAGTTATGATATAGCAAGACACTGGTTATATGTACAAGTCGTAGGAGAAGGGCAATTTCAGCATTTATTCGTGACTATACACTATGCTTTTGCGGTATATCCGTCAGTAAATCCAGTTGAACCGCCCTGGGTCCGTCGCAGCGAATATGTTTGGGTTGGGATGTTACTATAGTTTTAATGAGGAGTAATCGAAGATAAGGGAAGCAAAATCGACGATCACGATCACGATTTCAGAAGGACGATAACTGAAATACCGAATTATTAAGGTTCCGAGTGATCCCAAACAATTTTTACACGAAGTTACTACGTTCAGCGAGCGTTCTGACCCAATCATCTATCTACCCTATCCTGAGCAGTAGAACCCCGCTATAACGATTCTCGCTGTACCGATAACCCCGCTGTACCGATTTTTTTCCTGTAAATATTCGTTTCACAAAATCCCTCGAGACACCGATATTCGATCGATCGTAAGGTATAGCGAAATAGTATCGCTAACCCGAAGAAAAAAATTAGTAATAATTGCAGCACCTACGATTCCAGCGTGGTCTCCCACCGCAGTACTAAGTAGGCCCAAAGAAGCTTAACTGGTGTTGATCGGACGGGGAACTGTGTTTTCTTCTTGGTATGGCCGCAACTAACAGTGAAGCATCAGCGGCCATAGTCAATTCCAAATTCCAGTCAGTTCACGTGAACATACTAATTGTAAGTTAACTTGTTAGCTTTGGGAGTTTTCAGATTCAGATGCGAACTACAGTTATCGATTGCACTAACTATTACCTCCAGAGAACAAACGTAGCTGTTTGCTGATTTATTGACAATTTTCGAATAGTTGGGCCACGTAGCCTGGGAAGGCCGCTACTCGTACTTCCAAACCCATTTCTTAACCCTCTCGTAGGCGGTAGGCTTGAGGATACTGACGTCTCCCTTTGCGTTTACGATGGCATCTTTCTTAATATTGCAGCTGGTGATCGTCATTTGGACTGGCCTGTGCATCCGAGTGGATTTGGCTTTTGCGATTCCTGCAGGCCACCACAAGAATGTCCACCGGAGGTTTCTGCCTTTTTATGAATCTCTCTATCCTGGAGCGCGCAATAAACCGCTAACAGTTGAGCCGATGAGGTCGTCGCTCCGCTCCCTCCTTACATTATTGCAATCGTCTAATCACTGAAAGACAGTAGTTCGTACAGATATCCCAATACAATAGTTCATGACTCTTGTTCTGACTATTGGTCTCCGTTTATGCTTCTTACTTATTGCTCTCGAATTATTCGAACTATGCTTCTGGCCGCTACTCTCTAGTCCATAGTGTCTCGGTATTTATCTATCCTGACACTGCACAAAGCACAGTAAAAGAATAACTAAGCATTTATATGAGCGTCGATGGAGGGAAGTACGACAAAGAGTACAGCAAGAGCAAAGATTGAGCGCAACTTGCACTGATCTGACTTCGAATACTGTTCGCATACACTGTTTTTGACGACTATTCCTGCAACTAATTTATCGGCATATGCTACTTCTGCCAATATTCGTAGTATTTCACCGTACGCAGTAGGGCTCAATTACAAGAGCTCTATCTCTCATGCGGGTTCTGACCTTTGGTAAGAAGACGAGATGGTATTTTAATGCTGTTTGGCGACATTCTAAAATTGGTTTTCTCCTGAAGTGCACGGCCTTTCCGCACATGAGTGTCACGACGGGTCAAAGACAAGACCGGGAACTTTTCTGGAAGACTAAAAGATCTTATTTCTAGAGTACAAACAAGGGGCTCTGAGGCCTATATATATGCGTGCGAAAGCACGTTGCAAACGCAACAACTCGTGAGACCAGCACCTCAAGGGGAAGCGGGAAGAGACCGCGGGAAGACCGGGAGTGCGGGGATTTGGATCAACAGTAGCAATAACATAACCATGATGAACAATGTAAATAGCTAGCTGTACTTCTACCTCCATTCGTCCACACGTAACCTATATAGTTTGTTTTATCTGCTGAACAACCTGTGTCACTGTACCAACCGAATGAACATTCTGCTGAATATAGTGTCCACCACTGTGATTTAAATCCATTTATTTGTGGTGTGTAATACCTGTAACTGTAGGTACTATAATAGCCATTCACCAATCTTTATACCCCTCGCTAAAATAATTGCCTACTACTAAGATGGTTGACCTTTTTGTCAACTTACTCTTATAAATATTATCAGCGTTATCTTCATATACATTAGTAATGTTATCAATGTTGCTGCTTACATTTAAGTACCTGTCGCCTATATAACTTGCACTGTCATTGCCGTTATCATTTCTTCTGTGTTCATATCCTCTCTCTGATAGCGGTATTGAAGGTTGAAGTGTATGTGTGTTTCCATCTGTGAATATGGAAAATATCATCCTTCCGCTACTCTCGTATGCATCATTGTCTATATACGTCATATTATCGTGAGATTGCCTGAGGAAAGTCTCATTTGCGGCATTTACCCTTATTTGGGTAACTGTCGGCATACTTATGACTGTCCCATTGCTTAAGATATAGTCAATGCATTATTCGGGAGCCGCAGAAACTCGTACTACTAAATATAGCAAGACTAATATCTTAGAAAATATTAACGTAGACAATGTCATTATGAAGTATATATATCAAATCAAAATCTGGCTGTGCTGAAAAATATTTAACAGTAGGAAGTGTCGGTTAATTTATAGGGACAACATGAGGACAACCCCCGCTAGTCCCTTTTCATTACGCACTTTAGTATACGGTGGTATCTCCCAACGGTGGCCGGTACCGACAACCAGCACCAACATCCGCCGACGTAGACGTCCCTTTGCTCGTCAGATAAAGCGCGCTCAAGGAGTGATGGAAAGAGCGTATGTCATTGACAAAGCATATTCTTGCCATAAACTAACCGTGTTATTGTCGCACAGGACGCGTAAACACTTAAAACTCGATATTGAAGTCCGTAGACAACACCTTCGTCAAGATATCGATCAGGGAAAGAGTGGAGCTTAAAGACTTGGCTAGAACGGTGACAGGTTAGGCATTGGATCTTCTGGAACGAGAGCTAGTCAAGAAGGAGGGTGGAGTTGAAGACGAAGTGAACAACTAGCATGGTTTACGTGAAGTTCTTCACAGATACCTGCTGCCTGTTGTCGCCAGATTCAACTCGGCAGACCATTGAATCTTGCTGATATTCATCCGAGATGGCATGTCTATCATTTTCCCGAGCCGCTCAACATTGTGTGGGTGCCATTGACGACTGTGCAGATTGCTCTTGCCCGCGACCGCCAGCAAATGTGAGAGTCAAGGCCGTCCGAAGGGCACACGAAGGCTTCCCACTGCCGCGGAGATCTTACAATCTAATGCTGATCGAAATGAGAGGCCTAACAAGAGACGATGTGGTAATTGTCGTGAGGTTGGACATGATAGAAGGAACTGACCACGGGTTGGAGGAACGGACGGTGAGCCAGCCCGTGAGGAAGCGGAGACGAGGATGAGCTCCAGCAAGAGGATGATGAAGCTTTTGCCTGTATGTGGCGTGACGTAGAAATTGTTTAGAGGAATGAGTTATTGAGGAGTGACCATTTATATTTGTTCGAAGTCTTTTAAATTTTTTTGATTATTTACAATTTTTGGATTATATACTATCTTAAAACTTTTGGATGTAGAATTTTCCTCCTCCGTGGCTATGTTCGTGGAGGTGAACCAAAAGCTGTGGCTAGATCGGTACCGCTAGCAAAATTCTGATACCAATCGGGTACATGCATGTCGGCAAAAAGGGACTAGCGGGGGTTGTCCTCATGTTTTCCCAATTTATAAGGGGGGGCGCCCGTAAAGGTGAACCCTGTTTCGGTTCACCCATCGGCCTCGATATTTCTGTGCTTGCGGGGAAGCATGTGACAACTGACGGGCCAACGTCATCGAGTTTACTTGTGCTTCGTCCCGCCTCGGCTCAATAGATCTCGTGGTTTTCGTTATAATTTCCTCATAATCACTTGAGGCCCTCTCGTTGCCGTCTCGAAGATTCAGAATACATACATCCACATCATGGCTACTCAGCAAAATCAACAAAGCTTCTCGGAGGAGGTATGTCATTCTATGGCCTGAGACCCTGAGCAATGATCTCGGTGCTGTCTGTTATCTGCCATGATCTCGTCTAATATGGATATTAAACAGGATGTTGCGAAGCACAGCTCGGAGGATTCGCTCTGGATTATCATCGACAACGGCGTGTACGACCTTTCCTCATTCCAGAATGAGCACCCGGGCGGTAAGAAGATCCTCAAGCGTGTCGCCGGTAAGGACGCGTCCAAGATGTTCTGGAAGTACCACAATGCGGGCATCCTGAAAAAATATACGCCGAAGCTCCAAATTGGTTCTATCGGAACTGGCGCCGTCCCTGCTCCGGTCCCGACGAAGGAGCCTATGCCGCCGGCACCAGTTGCCATCGCTTCACACGGCGAAAAGGAGACATTCGAGCCGTACGGCGACCTTGTCCCTTTTGGCGACCCATCGTGGTATCAGGGCTACTCGACTGCCTATTACAACGCGTCGCACGTCGCTTTGCGCAATGAAGTCCGCGAGTGGGTTGACTCTGACATCGAGCCGTTTGTAGGCGAGTGGGACGAGAAGAAGGAAGTCCCCCGGGAGCTATATCTCGAGATGGGAAGGCGCGGCTACCTGGCTGGTGCTCTTGGAGTTAAGTACCCTACGGAGTACACCGACATTCGACCGAAGTGTGTGGCGCCCGATCAGTGGGACCACTTCCACGAGTTCATCCTCACGGACGAGCTGGCCAGAGCCGGTTCGGGAGGCTTGATCTGGAATCTTGTCGGCGGTTACGGGATCGGTGGACCACCAATTATCAAGTTTGCCAAACCAGAGGTCAAGAAGCGCGTGCTTCCGGAGCTAATTTCCGGAGAAAAGCGTGTCTGCCTGTGCATCACTGAACCCGATGCTGGCAGCGACGTCGCGAACATAACTGCAACCGCGACGAAGAGCGAGGACGGCAAGTTTTATGTCGTCAACGGCGAGAAGAAGTGGATCACGAACGGCATCTGGGCAGATTACTTCACTGTCGCTGTCCGCACCGGGGGCGACGGCATGAACGGCGTCTCCCTATTGCTGATCGAGAAGACCATGCCCGGCGTCACCGTTCGACGAATGGACTGCTCCGGCATGTGGAGCTCCGGCACCACTTATGTCACTTTCGAGGACGTCAAGGTCCCCGTCGAGAACCTCCTCGGCAAGGAGAACCAGGGTTTCAAGGTCATCATGACCAATTTCAACCACGAGCGCATGGGCATCATCATCCAGGCCAATAGATTCTCCCGCGTGTGCCTCGAAGAGGCCATAAAGTACGCCCACAAGCGACGCACGTTCGGCAAGCGCCTCATCGACCATCCAGTCATCAGGGCCAAGCTCGCCAATATGTCGATTCGCATCGAGGCTACGCATAACTGGCTCGAGAATTTGATTTTTCAGACTAACTGCATGAGCGAGCAGGAGGCTATGTACCGACTGGGTGGAGCCATTGCAGGGTTGAAGGCCCAGGCTACCCAGACGTTCGAGTACTGTGCTCGTGAGGCTGCGCAAGTCTTTGGTGGATTGGCATATTCGCGTGGTGGGCAGGGCGGCAAGGTCGAGCGTTTGTACCGTGAGGTTCGCGCATATGCGATTCCAGGTGGCTCGGAGGAAATCATGCTGGATCTATCTATTCGCCAATCTCTGCGTGTTCACCAAGCACTGGGTGCCAAGCTATAGGTGATGCGGAGTAGCATATGTAATTAAATGGTCAGGATGGGTGTACGGTTGGACATTGTCTTTGCAAACGGATATGGATATGATTTTGTTAAACTTCGAAATATCATTTTTTATGATCATAGTTGTGCGAATATCTAGGTTGCAAGTAAAACCACGACAGCAATATTACACCAAGCCGTAGCTGACAGCCGGCCCTATAACTCCTCTTTCCACAGCCTTTCCACATGCCATAATAATAATGCCTAGATCATCGAATCGCTTCTAAGCCACCTTTGCTACGACAAATCAATTCCCTCCTTAGATATAGACTGCCGTACCATCATCAATAGTATTCGATCCATCACTACAGGGAATTAAACTCGCGGCTTGAATGCTCTAGTTTCTCTTCGTTTGCTGCTCAGATCTGTAATAGCGCTGTTGTTCGTACATGAAATGTTCGTCAGGACTGGCGAAGCTGACCATATGGGCCAGTGCGGGATCATCGTAGTCGCAGTCATTGGCCGGAGAAAACCGACAGAAGATCATAATAATCAGGCCTTGAAGGTGATTAATATAAACATAGATAACCATAATGGATTAATATCTACCAATGAGGATCATAGCAATGGCCACGCTCTCGTCGCATATGAATGTGAAAACGGCAGTTAGAACGGATAGCAACCAAGAAATAGCTCTTCCAGTAGCAAATAAATTAGTAAGTATTTATAGGATTGATTCATCTATGTAAATGTAAAATGTAAATACGAATGGAAAAGGCCACATGTGATGCCGAAGGTCATAATGGTCGCGTAGTAAACCTCGAGGAGGAAGAAGATCATCCAGTCCACCGCTGACGTCCAGATTGAATCGAGCATAACATACAGAGGTATGTCAAACAGCAGATATATATCAAGAGATATAGTGTTTATTGGGTGTAAATCATTTTTATTCGCCGGATAACACGACTGGAAGTGCTCTATGACATCTTGTTCGCGCTCCGATTAACGGAACATGCAACATTGGTGACGTCAGAGCGTTACCCTGACCGATCTGCAGCGATAGCGATATGATTCAGGGACCACCCCCACAGTGGTGGAAGTCTCACAACAGAGTCGTACTCATTCCGTTGTCGATAGACGGCAATTCTTTCATTATCCAGCTATTTAGAAGTTGAGGTATTGCATACTATTCGGACGATTTTGCCATGGCTGCGTCTTCAGCTATTGTCGACGACAATGACCATGTCGATCCTTCGGATGACCTCGACAATCACCCCTTCACCTCCTTCCGGCTTTCGCACGCGACTCCTACTCACACGCATACCACATCGCGGGTCGTCCTAATAGGCCCAATACCATCAGACTGGCTGCGGCGCCATCAACAGCTGTGGTTGTCGCGGGTAGCGCGCTCGAGCGACCAGAAGTTTAAGGCGGCTTGGTCATCCACATTTCCCGATTCGGCGCCCCCGCCCCTACCTTCTGCTGCGGCTACGGCGGCGCGATCGATTAGACCTGAAAGTATTGCTCCAGGAAGTATGAGAGGAGGGGTGGTGGCATCGTCGTCGTCGCCAGGACTCGAAAATGGGATAGGTCCAAAGTCGAGACCGGTGTCTGTCAGTGGAACGCGTCCCGCAGGATCGATTCTGCGGAATTTCGGTTCATCGACGCACTCACAGGGTGACAAGAAAGGACAAGCCAGAGCTTCTTCAAAAGCATACAAAAGCTCGTCGCCGCGTCCAGTTCCCGCGTCTTCTCGACCGTCGTACTACCATGATGCAGAGTCCCCGCCGTCGCCATCGCCGGACGCGACGCCAACACAGTCCTCACCTCTACTTCATCCCTCACGGATGAGCGGCAGTCCGAGACCGTTCACACGGTTCGCAGACGGCATCCCGGTACTTGACACCAGAACAACCGTCTCCCGTGGCCGTTCTACGGACCGATACCATAACGTTGCTTCGTCAGGTCAACATGCAAGTCCCTCATTCGCGCCGTCGAGCTTCACGTCCGTGCAATCTTTTGCTACCGCGCGCGCATCCTCCGCTACTCCGTCCGCAGCTGAATCTGGACGGTCACAGTCCTCAAATTCGTCCTCTCGTCGATCACGGTCCCAGGATAGCGAGACATCGACGATTCGACCACTCCGGACGATTCCAACACCAGTTGCGACATCCATATCAACGGAAAGCCTGTCACGGATGAATGATGTTGTCCAGGGCATTATTCCGCACTTTCACTCCGAGGAGCCAAACGCGGCACAGTCTTCCTTGGCTTCCATTCTCCAACGTGACAATGAGTACAGGCAGCTGCGTGAATCGTCTGCAACGGACTTCACATCCACTGCCGACAACGACAACCGCGACAGCGTGAACGGCGACCAACACAGTCACGATTCAGATGACGATTCGCTCCGCCAGCTTGACTTCAACTTCCTCCCTGAGCGACGCTCGCGCTCTCGCGACGATCTTTATGGCGTAGCGGATGGTAACAGCGTGTTCGGAGCTGTGGGACCGGACTTCGAAAACTCGGAACAGCGTCTGGAGAACGGTCAGGTCGTGAAGATTGATCGCATGTTGGTTGCGATCAAGTCGGCAAACGTGAGGACATTGTCTTCGGACTTCAATGAGAGCGATCATGTGCATTTGAATGTTGTGGAACGGGCTAGGGAGTATGTCGCTGTTGTGCGGTACACGGGGGATGAGCAGGCGCAATTCGCGTTGCAGCTGTACAAGACATTGGTATTGTGCAAGTAGTAATACTTGGAGTGAATAGTGTAGTTGCTGACATGCCATAGACAATCCCAGCCATCGCAACGGACCTCACTCCTGTCTCGCTTGCATACACAATTCCTTTGGACCGCAGACTCGTGAATGTCAATCTTTTCTCCTCCCTCGACAAGTCTCTAGTTTTATGGCAGTCGAACGTGGGCGGGAGCAGCAAAGCCTCCAGCACTACTAAGCTGTACATCCTGCGGCTCCGCTCGCCGGCGACTAGCATCGCATGGTACGGATTCCTCAGAAGTATCCTAGGCGGCAAGGTAGTCCGCGATATCATTATGCAGGTCCCGGATCTAGAAGCCTCATTGAGGATTGTAGTACCATGGGAGGATATTCGGCGGAATAACCTCAAGCTGCTGGGGGAGGCTCGAGTTCGAAATCAAGTCGCGTCGTCTATGTCGCAGGAACAACAGACAGCGCATCAAGATGCTACGCTACCTGTCACTGAGATTACGGAGTATATAATTGACACTGCGCTGGACATTCTCGATCGTGTGCCTGGATATCGCGACACAGTGAAGTACTGGCGTGAACATACCCGACTTGGACTTGCCTGGCGCAGATACGACCGGATCGAATGGCTTCACGATGTGAACGAGCAGCACATGTACGCTGCGTGGATTCTTCGAAAGTCTCACGAGCTGGAGCTGCGTCCGAAAGTTCACTATCCCGTTTCGGCTCCTGACCCGACGAACAGACTGCAAACGATTGCGGAACCACCGCCGATTGAAGGATTCCTTATCCGACTTACGCAGCATTCCGGGCACACGAAGCACCTGGGCAGACTGTTTTACAAGCAATTCTACTTCATGAGCCACGACAATCTGCTCGTATTCTGCAAGCCACATCATGCCACGCCACCACCGTTTGAGAAGCCATTTTCTCTTACTGATTCTTCTGGCACACGGACATTTATTCATGAATTTACTCCGTATCCATTGAAGGACGGAAATATCGAATGGCTGGATGGATCTCGTGAACGTGATGCAGAAAAACTGAAGGACTTGGATGAGATCGCTCTGTCCGAAGTATACCGGAGACTGTACCAGCTACTCACGTCCGCTGGTTTTATCGATTTGTGTGAAGTGTCCGACGTGCGCCGAGTACAGCGGGGTAAGTTCTCTCATTGTTGCATACGCCAGGTCCTCATGCTAACGCTCTGCCTAGACTCCGCGATAGACTCTCAACTCGGGATAGGCGAGGGAGCCAATTTCAACCGCCCCGGCCGCAACGACCACTCCAACTACGAAGACGGCATCACCACCGAGTTTGACGATGATCGTGTGTTCGAACTCGTCCTTCGCTCAGGCCTCGTAGTCCGCTTGCAAGCATTCAACCGCGTTACTCGCGACGAGTGGATTTCGAGGCTGAATGAGCTGCGTGTCTATTGGCGTGCGAGGACGGAAGCGGATGCGCGGGCGCTGACGGCCGTTAAGGCGGATAACTTGGTGCAACTTCATATTGACGAGGAGATGGAGTCGCATATTGGGGAGTCGACGTCGAAGTGGGAGGCGTTGAAAGGGGTTGCAGATCCGAAGATATATAACGTGTGTCGGTTGGGATTCTGTCGGAGCATCACTGTAAGTCCGTTTGTTGCGTCTTTAGATTAGTGGCCATGAGCTGACAGGAATGGCCGTGCAGATGAAGGGACTGCTGTTCTTCAAGGTCAGGAAGCAGTCAACGTTTCAGCTGAGTTTCATCGTAGTCTGCCACGGTTATCTCATTGTCTACGAAGAACAGGCGCGCTCCAGCACAGGTGTCGAGATCCCGAAGATTTATCACAAGAAACGGGACGTGATCTCGCTGAAAGATTGCTATGTCTACTCCGGCATCCTCACCGAGGCCGATCTGATAGGGCACATAAACTCGTTCAGCGTCAGCAGCGGTGCACCGGGGTTGTATTCCCTACCGAGGATTTACAGCGATGGCACGACTGCTTCCGATGACGAGTTTTCACGTTGCTTTGTCCTATGGAGGGGAAGTCGTAAAACGTCATTGGCAGCTAAAGACTCGGCGAGGGCCTTCAAGTCCCAGCACAAGAAGAACACCGCAAGCGACAAATTCTACAAGGTGAACGAACTGGGCACGGCGGGTACGGGGCTTATTTTCATGGCCCGGTCGCGGATGGAGAAAGAGCTTTGGGTATCGGTCTTGACGGACGAGATTGGGCGGATACAGGAGAATTGCGTGACGCATTCGGAGCTGTGATGGAAAGGAAGGGGATTATTGTAATGGTGTTTGGAAATATTCGACTTATTGCGTTTTCTTCGTTTCGAGAAATGTTCATTTTTTTCCATTCCTGTTGTTATGGATGGTGTAGTAGTAGAATGATATTAATTTTGCATCTCACTTTTATTTTGGAGTAAAATTCGTTTCACATTTTATGTATGTACTGTACTGTACAGTAAGGTACATTCAATAAAGTTCAATCGTTAAATTGAGTAATGTAGACTCAGAATGTAATTAAATAATCTACCGGCATCGTCACTCTTAGTGCCTCCCAGAACGCCTTTGCTGTCAGCTCCCGCAACACACGTGTGGCATCATCGTTAAATGAATCTTACATCCTCCGACACTAATGGGCGGTTCCCGGAACCCACGGGACTGATGTACAGAAACAGCGCTCCATTATTGGCGTCGTGTTTGAGGACCTCAACGGCTGCAACTCAAATGCTGCGGCGACGAAGCTTGGAACTTTGACGAACCGCACCAAGACGATGTGGTATGCGTGTGAGTAGGAGTCGCGTGCGAAAGCCGGAAGGAAGTGAAGGGGTGATTGTCGAGGTCATCCGAAGGATCGACATGGTCATTGTCGTCGACGATAGCTGAAGACGCAGCCAGGCAAAATCGTCCGAATAGTATGCAATCCCTCAACTTCTACGATGGTAATCAATTGCTTTATGCATGACTGCAATGGCATTGTCTAGAAAATTTTGACGTTTGTCAGGCGGATAAATTCGGCTTCGGATCGACGAACTGTCAAGAGGAGGAAATCACCTGAACATGAACAGATCGAAGTCTTCAAAGAGGAAATTCGAAAAAGGCAAACCAATATCATCATGTATTTCCAATTTGTCATTCAATCGTTCGCATAAATACAAAATAGATGATAACTCCGGAAACACCCATAAATACAAGCAACATCGTGAGTGCCATCATATCTAGCCAAAAAAACCAGAAAACACATTCTAATACCTCACGCCAATCGGCTGGTTCTCAACCGGTGCATATACAAACTCCTTCTCCGAACGGCGGCTTCTAGTGGATCCGCAGCAAATCGAGAACAGCCAGAAGAAAGCTGCGATAAGCGACGCCGCGGCGGCCGCCCACGCGATGGCAAACATGCTTCTGTTGAGACTGGCGGTGACGCCGATAGAATCCACGGTATCGTTGAGAGCACGCTGAAGAACAAAGTAGTATCCCGTAGCCAGACCGGAGCCTGCGATTGTAGCAGCAGCGGCGAGGAGCCCGATCACCATAGCGCAAAAGGAACCACCTCTGGAGTGGAACGAAAACATTCCCGCAATAATTTCCATAAGCGAGAGAACGGCAGCTACGCAGAATATGATGATCATGGCGTAGGATAGGGCCTTTGCCGTATTGAGCGCGGCGGTGACCTGATCGGGAACGTTTGAGATGGACTGGCCGATCTGCTCCTCGATTACGGAGACGGGGTTAAAGAAAAAGAGGCCATGTGGCTTGGTGCAGTTAGTGACAGTGTAGTCGCCGTTGGCTACATTGCCCTGGCAATAGTTCCATAAACCGGTCTGGTAGAAGCCGGGAAGGTTGGCGCTGGAGGGGGAGTACGCAGAACCGTTGACGTCGATGGAAAGATTGCTAACGTTGACACGCATGAAGTAGAGATTTGAGAGGACGCCATGATCGTAGATATTGCCGATGAGGACGAAAACGATAAGTGCCAGCGCTGCAATGGTGAACTGGGATTAACTTAGTTTGATTATCCGCAGAAGCAAAGAAGACAAGAATGCATACGGCGTAGGGGAACGAGATGATCAGGCAGTTTCTTCCGGTGGCCATTGTGAATTTATACGGTAGAGGAGAGAAGTAGTAGAGGAGTAGACAAAGACAAACGATAGGCGATAAACGAGAAACGATAAACAAGAAGTGAATCGAAGGGACAGAGACCCTTAAGTAGGATCAAACGCTGATCGCAGAGAGTATGCCGACAGGAACGCCCCAGCCACGCGTCCCGTCCTGTCCAGGAACACAGCCCCGCGCGTGGCTGCTTTCGCCGCATCGTGCATCGCCACAGCTATTTTTAAAGCTGTTGCGGCCCGCGCCGCGGCTGTGCTATTAAGGTTGCACAACCACAGGGCCGCGTTACGCACCGCCCCTGTTCACACTTTGCTTTTGGAGATTGGAGACCCCGTGCACCTGACCTGCTGGGCCGGATGGCGATCATGCTTATATCGTTCGAGCGAGTAATCCCTCTCTTAAATATAAGCAAAGCCATAAAGAACAATTCTTTTGTATCGCGGAATAGGATTCGATAGGCGATTACAATTTACGCTGTGTTATTTAAGAGTCTAGGTTTTAAATACAAAAATGCATTTGAATTGGGTTAGACCTTCTGTGTTTCACTGAAGGAAGTATTAATTCTCGCAAATTTTATATAAGAAAAACTAGTGCATATTTACATTCATAAGTCCTAGATTCACTACTAGCGAAACATTGCGAAATATACAGAAATCCGAACTCATGCTACACATTATTATACACCCATTTTCCTACCATATCACTGCTAGCATTAAAACCCATTTTCCTACCATATCACTGCGACCACTACTCCAGCAACAATCGCCGCCCACCCCACAGTGACCGCCAGTGGCGCTGCCGCCGAGTCTTGGATCGAAAGCGACGGTTCTTGCGTGCCCAAGGACGCATTTTCCGACAACACAGTCCCGTCCCAGCAGTACTTCGTCAAACATGCCTGGCACTCTGCGGTGTGCGTTGCGTTACGCCGCTCAACCTCACGATGAATAATCGCACACCCGACGCAGCGCGCCCACTCATTGTCGAGCGTACCGTTGCCCTGTGTCGCGACGTTGTACCCGTTCGTGATGATTGCTTCAACTTCGTCGGTTTCATACGACAATTGGAAGGTGGAGGTGTTGGAGTAGTACGTCATGGGGTGGTTGGCTAGGTAGACGATCAGAGGGGACCGTGTTCCGCCGTTCTCGCCGGTGATGTTAGACGCATTACAGCCGAACCACGTTGGGCGCGCGGTCAGGTTCAAGCCGACAAAGGTGTTTCGGTCAGGCACGGCCGGAAAAACGGTCCCGTTTCCTTGGACCGAGAACTGGCGGTCGTAGGTCGCTGTCAGAGACCAGCCGGACGGCCAGTTGAACTCCGTGTCAGCCGAATTGTCGACCGCGAAGATGACGTCGAGGGCACGGGCGGGCTGGATGAGCGGATAGAGCGGAATGTTTTGTTCGTCCTCCCCGCCGTCGACAAGCGTCAGGACGGTCTCGTTTGCCATATATGATATGTCTGAGTTGACGCCGTAAAATGGGTTGGGCTCGTATGGCGCGATGTCATCCTCACGGAACGAAAGGTTGTCGAGGACAGATTGAGCAGCGTCGTAGAGCACGCCCTCAACGCCGGTAGAGTTGAGTTGGAGGAGGAACGTATTGAAGAGGGACGAAGAAGTTCCGATAATGAACCCGGCATTATCGAGACCTTTGACGCAAACGTCCTTTTGATTCGGAACGCCATCGGTCATGTTGGTCCCGATATATTCAGTCAGTGCAAACGAGTACAGCGACGGGTCCCAAGATCCAAGCTCGTATGGATTGATCTCGTAGACAGTGCTGTTGAGCGAGACGATGTTGGTGTTGTACGGCCGGCCGTCAGCGACAACGATCGGGAACGGCATGCTGTGGTCCTTGAACCAAGTCTGGTTTCGGATGTCGGAGAACGTGACGGCGGGCCCGCCGCCGGTGTAGTTGAAGAGCTGCATTGCGAGCCCGCGGCCCCAGTAGTCCGTCAGCGAAACATTAAACCCGGCAGCTTGCTTGCCGTCGACATCATTGATGAGAGTATCGTAGTACGATGTCGTCTCCCACAGCTTCCACCCACCTGGGTTGACGATGGAGTCGGTCAGGTCCCACACGTCGGGGGAGCCTTGCAGCGTAGGCACAGTCGGGAACTCGTTGATCGAGAGAGAGCCGACGAGCCAGCTGCCGCCGGACAGGCCAGCGATGTACGTTGCTGACTGCAGCAGCCCGCCGATATGGCCCTCGTTCGTCGCGTTGGGCGTGCGTGCATCAAAGGCAGAGAAGAAACCCGCGCCGGACACCATCGCGCGGTAGCCACCGCCGGAGAACGCGATGCCGATGCTAACATTGGTGTCTTGCAGGAAGCTCGTCGCGTTGAAGCCAGACATGTTCAGCCGGTCTAGGTAAGAGACCAAATACTCTGACGTCTGCGCCTGACGAGCCTCGATGAAAGACTTCTCGGGCGTCGAGATGCTCGTAGCATTTCTGACGTAGCGCGAAATGGACGACGAGCAGGTCACATCACCTGGGGTGTAGTTGCCGGTCGGCGACGAGCGCTCGACGAGCAGGTGATGTCCGTCGAGGCTGCTGATCTCTAGCCCAGCCTTTGCAAACTCGAGGTCGACCTTAGGATGCTTTGCCGGCGAGAATACTGCAAATTGTCAGGTAATTGGTCAGTTTCAATTAAGAGCCTAAAATGAATACCATTTGCATGCGCAGTGAAAAACAACGCAACCAAGATCCACAATTGCAGCATTGCACACAGCTGAAGCAACAAAGCTCCAAGAAAAAAATGAGAAAAAGGGTATTTAGACCAACAGTGAGTATCGGGCAAGGTAAATAACAAGAGCGCAGAGCCACGTTTATATCAACAGACCTGCGTGTAGCTTGCTTCTTATGAACTAGCGCCACAAATCTGACTTTTAATTTGAAAGCTTGTGCATTGATTCGTGGCGGTGGGTCTTCCTCTAGTTGACGCCTTGGAAATATTTGATAATTCGAGATTGTTCACACTGAACTGTTAGAGAATCTTCATGTATTTGTTTTGTTATTTCACCTTTGGGAGAGGGAGAGGGCAGAATGTGGGAGGAAAGACGGTACACAGATGGCCAAGTGCACTGCCATCCCATAAGTATGCACAGTGACGTCAACTCAATCACAATTATTCGCGCCCTGCAACGTCATGGCTCCCCAAAACGTTGGATGCTTGGTGCGAAAATTTTCGGCTCGAGTCGGCTTGTAAGCCACGTCGCGTCATCGATGTGGCTGCGGCTGTGATGGTCAAAACAAGCTCAAAGGTGGTAGCAGCGGCACTCGATGTCCCCGAGCTCCGAAATGCGTAGCCCAGCTAAATGCGGGGCCCAGCTAATTACTAGTTCCTTAGGCTCTGTATATTACATCAAGTAAGAGACTTGCATGCTGTACACTACATGTACTATAATATAATCTATTACTGTGCACTCTCAGCAAGAGGAAGACCGAGCGTAGCCGTGACTGTAGTCGTTCGAATTTTATATGTGGCTCGTATTTGACGGCTCGGCGTTTCGAAAACGCTTGGTTCAACTGCAACAACGACTTCGCGCTTATCAGTATCAGCGGCTTATATACCATATATGCGTGGAAGAAAGCCAAAGCTAATAGTAATTCATATTGTGGAGCCAATGATATGAGCGAAGCTTAAGATAAGTATCAGGCAGTATTGGTATTTAGGCAAGGCGAATTTATTTGAATAATTGAGTTAGTTTAGTCTTGAAAAAAAGAGAATGGCAATTAGCACACAAGCGACAAATACTTATTCTAAATTGAGACCAAATATTATACATCTTATACATACTGTACATGTCTACATACACAAAGATATGAACATATATGGATGCAGGCTGAGACTTCCCCTTCCATAAAATGTTCCCAAGAGCCGACGGGCGCATGCAATTAAATCCGAGTTACTCGGTCCCATGGCCTAAGCACACGCAGCAGATTCACCATCTCCATCACCCTCTGCTCCCTCGGTCCTTCCCTTCCGCCACACATCCCGCTGAGCATCAAATCCCGATCATCCGTTGTTACCGTCTCCAAGTACGCGTAATACTTGACTGCAGCTGCAGCAGCATATTCCTCGCCTTCATTTAGATCAGCAACATCGACTGTGGCAGTGGGTGTCGACCTCTGCATGCAGATGTCTCCCTCGGCCAAGATTTCTGCACGGCGAAGTTCCCGCTCACTTGCGGCCAGGCGTACAGGAAAGAGGGCGTCGATGTAAGCTTGAATGAGCGCTTTGTTGAGAATACGGTGGATTCTGTCGAGCCGGATATGATAGAATGAAGTCATGGCAAAGGCTCCAGAGGATGTTAGTAAATTTGCAAATGAGAAAGAATGAAGACGTTCGAGTGTTAAATACCCGAGAAGCCCAAGAAGAGGCAACTGCCATGAGAAGCCAGAAAACTGCCGAGTTGAGTCAGGAGCGGCATTTTCAGAGCTTGAATGTTGGCAAAATGCAGCATGACCAGATTGTAGAATAAGAACAGTGAGCCAAAGTGGGAATTATATAAATATTCCTTGCTCCGCGGACGATCAGCCCACGCAAAGCCTCATCGTCTCGTCCTCGAGAGCGAAAATAGTATCCTACGACACAGGAAATCAGTGGATCCGGATACTTTAATTTGCATTTCAGGGGGGCAGAAGTCAAGGCTGCTTTAGGCTAGATGCGGCGACGGGACGGGCGGGAACTAGGGAGCGAGATGAGGTTTTGCAACCAGAGATCCATGAGTGGCTCACGAGTTCCCAATCCGATCACGACTGCCTAATACTTTGCCTTGTGATTGTCGAGGACTTGATACTGGCCCCTGTAAGCCCCAACTTAGATCCACTATTATTCATTTCGAGAACAATTTCGAGCGACAAATAGAAGATGAATAAAACAAGGACCAATTGTTTAGGGTAGGTTTTAGTTACCCGGCCCTATTTGCCCCTTTTCTGTGACGCTAAACGCGGCCCAGCTTTCCTACCCCGCAACATCATATCAACATCTTAGACTATAGCCTATAGAACTTGCAGCAAATAACTAGTTATCCTGCGGATCGCCATATTGTATTAACTTCGACCTCGTAATTCTCTGGTCATCTGACCAGCGTTCGAGGGCCATAACAATGACATCTCTTCTGCCGTCGATCATCCCCCACTCCCCGCCGCCGACGCTGTCGACAGAGCCTGCCGAAGAACGGCATGGCCTGCTTGCCTCCCTGGCCTCGAATCTCACGCGAGCAGCTGGCAAGTACTACTCTCGCATAGTTCTCGGTCAAGAACCTGAGCTGCACTCGAAGCGGATCGAGGTCGCGCAAGTCATGCAACGGCATGCGAGTTCATATGAAGAGTACTCTCGCGCGTCGCAGGAGCTGGACTTCCTGTGTGGGAACGACAATTGGAAGATGAACCCTGTGTCGGACGAATACGACTACCAGTTGGTGGGGAAGCGGCTGAATGAACTGAAGGCGGTCAGGGAGTCGGGCGACTATCTAAAATTGCTCTTCTTGCTGCGGACGACACTTACACGCAATATTGGGGATATTGGGAATACCAATGTATGTATTCAAGGGTTACGTTTATGATTCCAATGCTAACAGTTTCATTTAGTTGTATCTTCATTCAAATATCGGAACAAAGTACTTGATTGAGGATTACATCGGCGAATGCGAGGAGAGCCTCACGACAGTACTCAACAGTCCGATCGTGATTAACAAAGACAGCGAAGAGCACAGCTACATCGACGACTACACCAAGCTAGACGAGCTCCTGAGAACTCGACATGCGTTCGGTAGAACTGCATTGTTGCTTTCCGGCGGTGGCACAATGGGTATGTTGCATTCTGGTGTAATCGAAGCATTGTTGGAGTGCAACCTCCTTCCGAAGATCATCTCCGGCTCGTCTGCCGGTGCGATTGTCGCTTCTGCCCTGTGTACACGTATTGATTCTGAGCTACCGGCGCTGTTGGGTGACTTTCCCTACTTCAACTTGGACGTCTTCGAGGAGACTGGAAACGAAGAGTCTCCGTGGACGAGGATAGCCAGGTTTCTGAAGCACGGCGCGTGGACGGATATTTCGTATCTGGCCTCTTCGATGAGGGACGTGTTGGGCGAGCTTACATTTCAGGAAGCATATAATCGCACACGAAGGGTTCTCAATATTCCGGTGTCCAGTGCGAGCTTATACGAGCCGCCGCGATTACTGAATTATTTAACTGCTCCGAATGTGTATATCTGGTCGGCAGTGTATGTGCATCTGTTTTTGTACTCAATTTAGACACGGACTGACGTCATTAGGTGCGCATCCTGCTCTGTACCACTTATCTTCTCGTCTCACACGCTGCTCGCGAAAGACCCGCGAACTAATGAGCCAGTTCCGTGGAATCCATCACCACAGCGCTGGATTGACGGATCCGTGGATAATGATCTTCCAATGTCGCGCTTGAACGAGATGTTCAACGTAAATCATTTCATCGTTTCGCAAGTTAACCCGCACGTCGTCCCATTTCTGAAAACCTCCATCATCACACCTGACTTTTCTGGACCACCTGGACCCGTCCCTGGCTCCTCAGCCTCGCTTTTCTCCGCGGAAACATCCAACAGCTCCAAGCGCCCTTTGGCTACGGGTCTAGTCGCCGATTTGCTCTCGAAGTCCGCAAAGTTTAGCGACACAGCGATGCGGCTCGCCGTTTCGGAAACAATGCACCGCTTGCTCATGTCTTTCGAAATCGGACTTATGCCTAACCTGTGCACGAAGCTGCGCTCTGTGTTAGCGCAAACCTACTCTGGCGACATCACCATCCTCCCCGAAGTATATGTGTCTGAACTTCCAAAGATCCTGAAGAACCCGACGCCGAAATTCCTTCTAGACGCTAAGATGCGCGGACGGAGGGCGACTTGGCCGAAGATCTCGATCATCAAGAATCATTGTGCTGTCGAGCTGGCCCTTGACGCCGCGATTCTGGAGCTGCGATCGCGGACGATATTTAGTGCGATGGTTGTGGGAGCGCGGAAGATGTCGATGCCAAGTGCGATGAGAGGGGGGCGGAGGCGGTCATATGATGTGAGTGGCGGTGGGACGACGCAGTTCTTTGCGCAAGGATCTGGGCCGGCGTCAAGAGGGAAAGTACGGATGGCGTCCGCGGGACTGGTGACTCTGGTCGCGAACTCGACTGATGACGAGGAGGACAGTTTGCATCGTAACGAAGCGCTGAAGGGTGATATCGACAGCGACGATTCTGAAGCCGCTGATAAGATTATTGGTTCGGATGAGGAGGAGGACGGCGGATACTCCATGGGTGCTTTCCCTGATGACACTGACTTTGACATCGGCAGTCCAGCTGAAACCGTTCAAGCTTCGTTTATGACCTCCACCACCGTCTCGCCGTCTGCATCCCCGACAACGCGCAATAGGTCGTCGCGCAGGTCATCTCAGCAGCTTATCCAACCATCCCCGCCTGTCTCGCCGTACCACCAGCGTCGTGCCAGTGGAGGCAACGACGGATACTACTATAACTACTTTAACTACTCCAATCGCGTGCCCTCCAGCGGCAGCCTGAGCTACCGACAACACAGCCGCTCGCAGCCCTCAACGCCCGGTCCTAACAGCTTCCTTGCCCGTCAAGGTAGTAATACTAACATCCATGCCGCGAATCGACCGACAATGCATCACTACCATTCGTCCTATATTCCCAGCAATACCACGTACGCGCAGTCTTTGTCGTCGAGTCCCAAGGCCAGAAAGCGGACATACTCCGAACTGCCGCGATCACTTGCCATGACCTCTACTGTCGGTTCTGCTTCGTCGCACGCTAGCTACCCCACTGCGAGCAACAAAATAGGCAACATCCTCCTCCCGCCGAGCCTCGAGTCTGAGTTCGGGGACTCATCATCTCTCGCCGTGTCCGCCCAAATTACTGCAGCCACGTCGTCGGATGGCAGGAGCACCACGGGTCATCTCCGGAGTTTCAATCAGCCGCGAAATGGTAGCAGCATGGCGAATCATTATTGGCCGCTGCAGTACGAGAACGCAGCCGTGGGAATTACGGTCCCAGGAATTCAGCAGCCTGTTGTGGCACCGAGAATAGGGAGAAGTAGGAGTACCTCTGTGGCGGACGGTGGGACGCATCAGGTGTCATTTACCCTTGCTGGCTCAGCGCCGATCTCGCCGGTTGTTCCAGGGATCTCGATAATGTCTAGCGCGGATGGCTCTGCTGGCGGAAATGGAAATGGGGTGGCGAGGAAGAAGAGTAATTCTTCGCTGAAGAGCGGTGGGTATGTTGTGGATATTGACTGATGGATTTATACCAAGTATGGGAAAGTAATACTGATTGGCGTCGAGGGGTTTTGCTATTGTGCTCTGGACTTTGTGCATCCCGTTGCTGGATATATAATTTGCAAGTGTATTTATCATGTCCCAAGAAATTATATAATGAGAAACCAAATAATTTATTTAAATTTCTAAATGGAGGATTACAGAAAATAAGGAGTATCTCATCGTGCTTGATTAATGAGCAGTGTACATTGAGGTTGGCTCGGGCACATTCCTCCCAGCGCGACCTGCGCGCCACGAAACCCGCAGAACTTAAACCCTGTGCATTTTCCACTCATATATTCCACTTTCACATATTGTCGAAACCGCCGCCATCTGGTGCCTGCTGTTCTTCAATTGGAGCGAGCTGATTTACTCGTCAGAACATTGAGGTCACGATTTGAATTTGAAAGAGCTCACAAGTCAACATAATTATGTCAACGTTGGCACAAGCCTCCACGACTGGCGTTGAGAACCGGTGGTACGGTCCAATCCCGTTGATGATGACATGACTTCTTTGAGCGAGATATTCAAGGTCAGCTTTGCGGGGTTCGACAATCTCGATTTCTTCAAAAGTTAGGTGTGTAGCTGCAGGTAGTGTACGAGCAAGATGGCGTGCCTGGCTGCTGACTGAGTTCAGAGCTTTGAGGTTGTCCGATACGGTCCTAAGCCCAGCCGCAGATCTCCCTGCAATCACCCATCTCAAGTTAGTGGGGAAATTCTTCGTGATAGATTCAGAGCACACAGTCCCAGTTTACCCTGTTGTGCCCAAGAGAACAATATCAAAGACTTTGTCCGACGACATGTCCGGTGAAGGAGATGCGAGCAGCGGTGGCGATAGCGCAACCAAATAATACAGATTGAGAATTGAAAAATAAACGGATCGTCAAAGCGTTGAAGTGCTCGAGTGGCTGGCCCACGATTGCTAAATTGCCGTAAACACGGAGTCCCGAGTACGGCGCTCGGAATACACGTTGACATAACTGACAAATCAGAAGCTATCAAACCACCTGCATGCCCACAAGGGACGCGCTCAAATCTGAAGAGTCAGTCACATGGAGTGTGAAACTATTAGATGGATGAAGGTCTGGCTAGAGGGACAGGCCAGCAAGGGATTCGTAATCTCTGTCAGTGGCGTTGACTGTAATTGTGAGTGAGGGATCTGGTTTGCCATAACCGTGCAGAGGAGGACTTACCTAATGACATCATGACCATCCCAAACTCATCTGTCTCCTCTAGCCACCTTTCTGTTCTACTATCGGTCATTACCCCAGGCCCAATTCCGTAGAATTCCTTCTGCATATATCCACAGTCACCCCACTCTGTGAGCCAGCGGTTGTACAAGGTCTCCCATTGCTCCCTAGTGCTTGCTTGCCAGAGGAACTTTGCCGCAGGAGCGGGCATGAAACCTAAGTCCGCACAATCAAACGATGGAACACTGTTCAAAACAGAATAAGACCAGTGCAGTAAATAGAGTGCCAAGACGCTGCGACGCTTGGAGGTGACATGGATCCAATTTTCCCAGGAAGGTCGGACGCGATCTCTCTCCTCCTGAACCATTAAGCCAGTCCCCGCGACGTGATACACAACCTGCCGCAGTTTCATGAAATGAGCCTGGTTGACAAACAGCACTGAAACTTGGTCCCTAGAGGGAAACAGCAAGATGATAGTATATATCACTAAAGCTTGCAGAGCTGCGAGGAGGTTGCTTTCATCATAGGTCTGATACTGGAGCCATGTCAGCTGATGTTATGATTTCACATGAGTGGCTCCTTTGTACCTCGTTAAGGAGACATTTCATCTCTCTTTCAACTGTGGTCTGAACAAGTTCTTTAGCTCCGGCACATTGCCCATCCCACATTTTTGCCAGTGTGAAACAGTTGGCAAGTGGCAACGGGAGCGGTCTGCTGGAGACTTGTGTGTTGTGAATAAGAGGAGGCAGCTGAAAGTCCCTAGCCATCATATGAGGCCACGTCCGAAGAACACGAAAAAGAAATTCCATGCTATGTCTGGCTAAGGGAGGGGCTGTGCCGGTTGGCAACAGCGGCAGCATCCACCGGTTCTGGATCAGGCCCAAGTCGGGGTTGGCGATGGAACTTGTGTGAATCCCATTGCTGTCATCTAGTGTATTCACTGCTGAGCCCAGCGTCGCATCTGTACCCGAATATGACAGTTGATGGTTGGTGAATGGATTGTCGCTGGCTAAGAGAAAGTCGGTAAGAGAACTGGCCTGACTCTCTCCTGTAGATGAAGTGGATGCTGAACCCGTAGTGTCGTTGAATGCGTGATGCTCTGAGGGTTCCTCGTAGCCGATCTGGGCGGTTGGTTCTGCCGAATCGTATGTGGCGTACTTGCAAGGTGCTTTCCGTGAAAGACACCGGGAGCAATGGGGCCGTTGCAGGTTACACCTTGTCTTAGCGGCTGAGCACTGATGGCAAGATCTCTGCCGAAGACTGTGAGTCTGTGGCTGCATACACCTCTTCAAATGCCGGATAAGCGAAGATTCTGCTCTCCTTGTTAGTGTGAGTATAAGAGACCGGAAATTGGCAAAGAAGCGTCGTACTCTGTCCGAAATCCTTCTTGCAGGATCGGCATCTAAGCCTGCTGGAAGAATCTTGACTATTCATTGCTTCCGAAATCTGCTGCAGAGTTCACGCTCGGCATATGGCTACAACAGAGTAACATGGAGCGCTTTCTTTGAACACCGGGGTTTATAGTATTATGGGCCAGAGCTTCGATTTGTCAGACCTGATCTGCGTGTCCCGGGGGCTCCGGCGTCGCTTGGCGCCTCCCCGTTTTAGTCTCCACTATTCACGCATCGATTTTGCTTCGCGATGACTTAGCATCTCTCAACAAATCGGTCATTAATACGAGGTCGATAATATTTGAACCGACCAGATGATTGCAATTCGCGCGCCAAGGATCAATTTGTGTCTCACGTGTAAGCACTTCGGTTCCTTAAAAGGAATGGGATTTAGGATCATGCATCTTGTTGTAGTATGACTTTCTTCCAGAAATCAATAGTCTCGACTGATAAGAGGTTTCATTATTTCTGAATCCAACTAGCGCTAGAATTGTAAGGAATTTGGGCCGCAGCCCGATCAAACTTCTTCGAGGCTATATATTCTGCCTTTGACATGCATAGTAGAGCTGTTCTTTCACTCTGCTCGCGCAAACTTCTCGAATGCATGACCTGCTCTACTGGGCAGTGCCTCCAAGCTATTGCTGTTTGTGGTTGCTAGCGGGGAGCGGTATTACTGAACTCGTTGGCACAGAAGCGTGGTTCCTGGTTCCCGAATAGAATGATTTTCGCCGCGACGCAGAGTCAGCTCCACTTACCCAAATCCCATGTCAAATAACGGTTGGTCCCTAAGGTACGTGGCGTGGCTTGGCAACGAGCTGGCTCTAGATATTCTCTGGGTGTTGCAAACATGATTCGTCCAACTTCTGATAATTTAAGGGCGGGTTAGCAATCGATGTATGATTAAAAGCAGGAACTCTAAGCTGGCAAAAGGAAAGTGAGGACTTCGACCTTGTTTTTGCCGCAGAAACCGATTATGAAGACGTGCTACCTGAACTCCGAGTCTCCTTAGCGATGATGTAGTCGGTATGCCTGGGGGTCGGCACAACGACGCCGCCTTAAGACACAATTGACACAATAACGTGTGAGCGCTCAAGCATCCATTTCAGGCGTCGCGTTGAGTGACGAGGGATGGTATAGAATGTGCATCGGATCTTCAACACAAATGTCATGGTCGAAGGCGGCAGATGCTCGTCACCTCAAACCTGATGTACCCGGGGTTCCGAGATATCACTGCGCCTGCACCTTAGCGCACTGAGTCTCAGTAAAAATCGTTTGGACTCTGAATGTCTGGGACCGTCTATTAAGACAGGATGCTGCGCTGGAGGGATACCTTTCAAGAATTCATTTTTATTCTCCTTTTCAATTTTGACTCGTAACTCTTCCGCTGGCCCTTTGCACAGTCTCAGCCAGGACACATTGATCCATATCGCCAACATGACCATCAACCACATCTTCTTGATGATCTCTCAATCCAGAGTAAATAGCATGAGGTCATTCTACCGCACGGCACTTGCGTCACTGGATTATACAGAGATGATTCGCGCGCACGACTATCTCGTTGGATACGGAAGCGATTACCCGTATTTTTGGCTAAAAGCCGTCCCCGAGGAGAACACGCTCACTCCAACGCATATTGCATTTGATGCAGGAAGTAAGACTTTTAATCAGTACAAAGTAGATATTGTTTCGCAAAGTTGATAAGAGATTGGCAGGTCCGGAGGCAGTCGATAAGTTCTATGAGGCAGCATTGTGAGTCTGCTCGAGGGAGGCATCATCATGGTTACAGGAAGCTAACACTTTTCATCCTCATACAGAAAGGCCGGAGGAAAGGACAATGGCAGACCCGGGATACGGCCTGAGATGAGCCGACAACCGTACTATGCAGCCTTCGTCTACGACCCGGAGGGAAACAACATCGAAGCGGTTTGCGTGAACAAGTGACGGACGGTAAATTAATGCAAACTGGTTTAAGAGAGTTCCTGCTTGACTTGATTGGAAGGCGGTAAACATGGAAATGAAGGTGATGGAATTTGTCAAGGACAATGGAAGTCGCAGGACACTTGAGTGGTTATGCCCCTAGGCTTGACTGTTTGATTAGTTAATTGATTTATTATTTCCTACATCTGCTGCAGGCCTTGCGGGCCTATGTCTGCTTAGGCTAGGGACAGTAATGAGAAGAAACTGGCTGAAAGCAGCTTGGCATGAACAGCCTCGGAGACCAGAAGGGATTATCGAACTACATTGTCCAGGAAAATAGAGCCAGAGCATACCCCACACAGATAGACAAAACACGAAGCCACCTGCTGCCGCGTTGATTTAAGCCTGACCATGATAGGGTTTTTTGTGGTTTCTCATCTCCCGCCGCACTGTACACGGGACTGCGGGCTCGTGCTCGGGGTCCCGAGCTCATCTGCCCTACGGCATGCGGTATGCGAACAGGTAAATGGCAGCCAGGTCGCTTGTAGGTGCTTAATCCAGAAGAGGAGTGACTAATTTATTGCGTTACATTTGACGTCATTCACGATCTATGGAGCCTGGCGTATAGAAGTGACTGGAACGGCTGAAATATCTGGGGAGCCCGAATAAGATACTCCCTGAAAGTTGTATGCAGAGATCAATCTTATTCCCACCTCAACCCCAGTTTCATCAACAATTTCATCATCCTTGATTTGAAATTCTTCGCTGTCGTTCCCACAAAAGAAAGCACAGCGGCTGATTGGACGACAAAATGACAGACGATGCCATTGTTGTAAGCCGTTCGACACTCAGAGCAGATAGAGAAGCTGCAGGCCCACCCTAGCATCGTGGCAAATGAATCGACAACCTGGAGTTCGTTGTTGTGCCTGACATGGCCCAGAAGGGCGCCTTTAGCGAAATTTTAGATGGCATTTCGGCTATACTCCATCTTCGGGTGGAAGTTCACTACATTCGAGGAGACAATGCGGAGGCTCATTGGGCAATATGTTGAGCTGTTGAAGAAGAGTGGCAGTTCAATCTGAGGTACCGATAGCCTGAGTTTTATATTAAGACTACACGAGCTATAAGATTGGTCAATACCGTGCCGCGGCTGAAATGCAGTATGTGGCAGACGAAGGGTCCCATACTGTAGAGTCAGCTTTCATGTATTCAATGACACATCCAGCTTCCTGTGTTTTCTCTCCTACACCACGCCCTGACCGTAGCGATCCTTGCCCTCCGGGGATTCCCAACTGGTGGCTTCTCTGCTCTCATTATAATCTTGCGAATATACGTCCGGGAGGCATATTCAATATGTCACTTCGGCGGGTATGATCGCTATTAGTCGTTGAATATATTTCCACTCGATCTCGTGAGACCCTTAGTCTTCTTGGTTATGTTCACCATCACTAGCCTCGGGACGCTCGCATTCCACTGCATTCCGGTCAATGGTGTCTGGAAAGTGCTATTCGAGCTCAATCTTCGCCAGCCTAGCATCTTCAATAGCTGTGAGTCCGACAACTTACATGACCCTTCTTCAAGCCACTTCTGACTTTAGGGTTAACCCATCAACGTTGCGACCGACGTGGTCTTTGCGACAATCATGGGTAAAGATGTCCAGCATCTCCTTCGAGTGGTGCAATGTTCTTGGCAAAATTCAGATGCGATCATGACACTGACATGAGATACGACATTCTAGCAATGTAAAGATTCAATGAGTATGTACTGCAGATACTACAATCTGTTCATTATTTTTTCCACATGGCAGGTGCTCATCTGTTCATGAATGCTTTTCGTATCACCCTAGCTTTCCGGCCATCTATACACAACAAATCCATCCCTCTTTCCAACTTTTGTGTACAACAGCTGCGCCCGATGATTGTGCACCTGCGTATGCCAATACACTCTGTCCGCCTCGATCACCTTTCCGATACTATACACGTATTCAATCAACTTTCGTCCCACACCGTGCAGCCGCGACTCGGGGTCGACAAACAGATCGTGGAGGTAAATGTAGTCCGTGATAGCCCATGTTGAGCGATGCGTCACCCAGGTGACGAAGCCAATGAGCTTTCCGTCGGTGTCCTCCGCGATCGCTGCATAGACCGGCTCGCTTTCGTCAAAGAAGCGGGAGAAGGTGGTCTCAGTGACCTTGTCATCGAGAGTGGATTCGTAGAAGACGAGATACCCCTGCCATAGCTTCAGCCAACTCTCCTTGTCGGATTCTTCGATGGGGCGGATCTTAAACTCGGACATTGCGATTCGGTGGTGAATCTGGCCGAATTGTGATCGCGATGACTATGGAAGGAATCATACGGTCGTCAAGGTGGAGTCCATATCAGCGCCACATAAACTCGTACCCGGCCCTCGGCCAGCTGGGCACTCGTGCGAACGTATTGTACCTCATCTCCACACGGGCCTACCCTTACTAGTACCGAATGATAAGCGTACCAAAAAGTGGAAACGCATGCTAACCTGGGGTTTACTTTCCCTAATCTGTCGAGCGACTTACACATTCTGGCTTGGGCGCTCTTCGAGTGCTGCGCTAAAAGGTCACGATATGTTCGAGCTCGCTTCACAGGCGGTCACAGTATATTCATGACATGTACGGTACAATCACACATTGAAACTTTGTTTCTCTTTGGCCTCACTTTCTACATCCATCCATTGGACGGATGGTCCTAATGAATGTCTCGATAACGAGGTCTCGGACAATGAAGAACTATCCTTCATCTAACCATAATTAAATTTTTCAAATATTTGTCGGCGATGTCCGCATCTTGGGTTAGCATGCGATTGACAAAATTAAGGTTACGGTGCCTACGCGCGGGTTAGAAAATGTCAATGCACACGCTACTGCAGTTAGGGCATGCCAACGGTTAGGACCACAACTTACCCTAATGTATATGAGCCCTAGAAATTTTTCTAACCTCCATCGCAGTCACAAAACAGTCCTGTTTTCCACTTCCAAGATCCTCAAGCAGCGCCTGCAGCAGCACCCACAACACACGCTAAATAAGGAGGTTTAGCGAAAGATCTCATCTAAGTCTTAGTAGACGCCGCACGCGATCCCGCCGCACTCCTAGCGGCGTACAGTTTGCCCAATGGAAAGCAACGCGAGCGATCACCTCTCACCGCTAGCGGGGGAGCAACAACATCCTGGCAAACCGCCGCAGTCAAGTGAAGAATACCTCCCGGAGGAAGCACAACTGACCGACGAGCAGATCCAGCTGCTCCAGCAGCACCTCTCCCTTCGGCAGGAACAGCAGGACGACCAGCACGGGCAACAGCACACTGAGCTTCTTCCCGACACCGATGCTTCTGAAGTCCACTTTCCTGTCTTCTTGCACGAAGATGATGGTCAGAACGCCGGCGTTTCGGCGCATGATATGGAGCGGCAGTTGACAGAGGTTGTCACTGAACAGCAGGAGGCAGTCACGGACCTGGATGCTGTTGCTCTGCATGAAGCGCTTAGCGCAGCTATCAGCGGACAAGGAGATCCGGCTGTGCACGAGGCGATCGCGGCGGCGATGAGCAATGGAGACGTGCAAGCGGCGCTCGCTGCCTCTATGAACGAGGAACATATGGTCATTGATCCTACTCTTAGCCAAGGCGCGATGGAAAGTTCAGTTGAGCAAATCACGGAGGAGTCAGTCGAACACATAGTAGATGATTCAGTTGAGAACGCAGAAATACCACCCGAATTAGCACACCCGTTACATGATGACACATCGATAATTGCCGCCGAAGAGATCGAGCACGCAGGTCCCGAACAAGGAGAGTCCATTAGTGACAACAACGAAGTCAGCGCGGCACCTTCCGTCGGCAATATCAACTTGACCGAGCTCCTGATGGGCATGGACTTGACTGACCCTGTTGCTGCGATCGCGGAGCTCCAGAACGCGACAGACATCGATCCCGCGACCTTGCTACAGGCCGTGACGACTGCACTCAATTCTATTCTCGAGGGCCAGGAAGAGGGCGCTTTTGAGCAGCAGCAGCAGCCGGGCGAGGCTGGCGTTCCAGGCAGTCGACCGCGGCGTAGACGACCCCCGCCACGGAATGAGGAGGAGCGGTTGCGGTTGAAGCTTGACAACAGAGCACGAAAGCGGAGATGGAGGGAAATGAATGAAGATAGAAGTATGCCCTTGAGAGTTAAAAATTAATGCGGCAACTAATTTGTGCGATAGACAAGGATAACGACCTTCGCGGACGCGTGAACCGGCGCGCGGAACTTATGTTTGGCAAAAAAGACTCGGAGCAGAAGATGCAGTGGATCGAGCACGAGTTTTCAAAACGGCGCCAGCGCCGATTGCAGCGGCTGCAGAAGCATTTTGGCCAGGGTGCAGGTGGCGTCTTTGGCGAGGGAGTTCTTAGCGAGGAGCTGCAAGCTGCTCTGGTCGAGGTCATGGGGCAGGGGACGGATATCGAGCAGTTCAACACCACGCTGATGCAGTTGGCACGGGATCCAAACTTGATGCGCAATTTGACCGGGCTGCTGGATAAAATTGGTGCCGGTGACGATGTCGATGTTGCAGCGGTGGAGGGCATGGAGAATGCTGAGAATGTTGCGAATTCTGAACCAGTTGCCGATAGACCGGCTGGTGTCGAGCCTGATGCGTCTGCCGATCCCTTAAGAAACGGCACTCCACCAGCATCCGTCGAAGCTGACGAATTACAGGACAAACAGCCTCAGCCTGATGCTACTGGTGCCGAACAGAATTCTACAAGCGAAGTCAATGAAGCTGCCCAAAACCTCACCAAGAGCATCGTTCAAGCTATCACGGATGCAGTACAATCTGAGGACGGAGGGGGCGTTCCAGCCGAGCTATTATCCATGTCGCATGAGGAGCTCACCGCTCTGTTGCAGCAGCATGTTGCAGCGATTGGAACTAGTGAGGACTCTGAGGTGGAGCATTTAGAGGGCAGAGTGGTACAGGAGACGACTAAAGGGCCCGAAGTTCGGGAACAGCAGATAGGGGAGGAACACGCTGACGGCGAGCAGGAGAGGTCAAAGAGCGATGGTCTCTCCGGAGAATCGATTGTTGATATGTCCCACCTCGACCCCGAACTTGCATCGTTGTCCACTCCCACTTCACGATCGCCACCGTCTGCCGTGTCTGCAGAAAGCTCCCGCAAACGCCGCCGCGAGTCCACAGATCTTCTGTCCCGTCCCTCTCCTTTCCTATATCCGGCTCCGAACTTATCCTCCCGCTCAACCCTCTCCGAGCCATTCCTCCCGTCTCACTTCGTTCCCGCTGTACCCCCGAAACCGCCGGCCTATATTCCCGTATCGCCACCCTCTATAAGTCGCGCCCAGTCGACGTCGCTATCGCGGTCTCCCGTGGAAGACCAGAATCCAAACCACAGGAAAAAAGTGAAGGCTATGGGATTCCCGCCGCGCTTGAGTGCGCTTGTGCCGCCTAGGTCATCGCCGCCTCCGCCGCGCGCAAAACCGGCGACGACACATGAGATTTAGTAGATCTGCAGTTGTAAACAGTTGTACAATATTGTGTGTATTTTTATCGTATATTAAACGTGTTGCGGGTGTTTTTTTTTTGATCTGTACGATAGCTGGTTTTTATTATTCTTTGTTTTAGATTATCCATCGTATATACACATTAAAATGTTCGAGTAGGTGAGTTTCTACTTCTTTGCTCGCTGATAATTTGTATAATATTGTGCAGTCTTTCTAATCGAAGTTATTATAACGCCTTTGGGTATAAATTTCACGTCAACCGTAGTGCTTAGATCGTAGCCAGTCGGTTTTAAGAAACGCGCCGTCGAACGAGAAGCTAAGTTTGTTTCGGAATTCAGGGGTAGCAGACGTCACTTCTCGCTCGACTACTCGAAATGTCAGTATAATCCACCAATTTGATCAGATCAATAAACTATCCCACCTTCATTTTAACCGTTTTTCTTCCCTTGGAGGTATCAGCTATACACAATGGCATCAGATATGCCAAATTGGGTTCACGTCAACTATACATCGGTGCCCTCTTCGTCCTCCAATGTGATGCTTGCCACAGACATCTACACTTTTGAATCACAGATATCAGCCAGCAGCTCCGCCCCGGACTCAAACCTCTCACTCAACAGGTCTACCGTCCTACAGCAGCAGTTACAACCCCGGCTAGGCGTCGTTATAGCACACCCCTACCCCCCTCTCGGTGGCAACAAATCCGACCCGGTCGTTCGCTGCCTTGCGAAGCAACTCGTCGAGAAATTCGAGTCCGCGGTCGTGGTCTACACGTTCAACTTCCGGGGCGTGACTACCCGAACGAGCTGGAGGTCGCGCACCGAACAGGCTGATATGGCGGCGGTGATTTCTGCGTTGACAGAGGCATATTCGCTCGTTCGGACGGTACTGATTTCGGGGTACAGCTACGGCGCCCTCGTCGCCTCAAAGGTCGACATCCAACAGTTACCGAATTTGGGAGTCAGGTTCGCGTATCTGCTACTTTCGCCGCCATTGTGGCCTGCCAGTACGATCCTGACAATGTCCATCAGGGCCTCCCAAAGCGAACCGCAATTGGCGAAGATGCTAGCCGAAGGTCCAGGACATCCCAATTTGGTTTCTTCGCCAGGCGGGGGTAAGGTCCTGATCGTCTACGGCGCTAAGGACACATTTACGCGATTGCACAGATACCAGCGATGGCTAAGGAAGCAGATGGAGCAAGTTCAGCAGGACCAAGGCGATAAGGGAAAGGCGGTCAAAATAGTCGAGGTGCAAGATGGGCCCCATTTTTGGAAACCCGAGGATGTGAATATGTTATGGGCTCATCCTGTCGTTCAGGAGTTTATGGATGGGCTGATGGATGGTGCCAATATGACTATGCTTTAGATGAATGGACTCTATTATTAGATGACGACTCAGATAGGTTTGCAGGTGTGCTTGGCCTGATTGATTGCATTGTAAAATTAGTAAGAGTAAGGATTTCGTAGTAATTATATGTGTTCCCAAATAAGTTTTCTTCACTTCGATAGTGACCTCGGGCTCTCAGCTCGCCACAACTACCAGGAAGATCCTTTCAATTTTGCTTTATTAATTTCCATTGTCATAAACGAACCAACTGGGCTTTGTGGTTAACGATCACCGGTGCAACGTAGTCACAACAGACAGAGAGTCGCACATCGAGATACCTGGCTATGTAGCCTGACATATTGTTGAGCTGAGACGCAGGATGCGACAGTGTTGGAGCGAACACAAGAACTATGGCCGGAGCTGGCTTCCCAGATAATTTCGTTAACCAGGACGAACCACCGAAATGAGTCAGACAAGCATTGCAGAAAGCTGCGTCCAATACAGAAAATGATAAACGGGATGAACACCATGAGACTAGTAGTAGTAACTTCCCTTATTGACAGCACCCTCGTTGAAGGTCGATCAGAAGATTTACTTCAGACAAAGCCAAATTGAGGTAGTGCTCAATTCTGTCCCTATCGAAACCGGTCATCAGCGCGAATGAGACAGAGAAGAAGCCGAGCAGACAGGAAAAGTATGGTCCGGCAGTTGAAAAAGTTCCAACCGGTACTGGTCCGCGAATGCACCAAACAGATCGCGAGGATGAGGCGAATCCGTCATGCATGAGCTCCTCGATGTCGAAGATGCCCACGATCAACTGTGAATGGCGAAATAGTGAGATCGACTTGCCTAATGAAGCATAGAGGACTCAGATGAGGCGGGCACGAGCAGCGAATTTGTTCCCGAAGGCTTTGAAGTCCTTCCAGCGCATATCCTTCCGATCTGACGAGAAGATCGTACCTCACCTCCGTGGCATCTCGAGCTCAACGAGAATGGGGTCCAAAGTTGGATGTGCCGAAGGCGTTTAAGTTCTTGAAGTACAGTTTGACATGATAAAGCTAGATTTGTAATGTCGGGTATAGAATCGTCGTGTCTATTTGGATACCATGCATTACGCGATACAAATAAATTCCACCTAGCGCTGCCCTGATCCTTTTTTTTAATCCTGTGTAACCAAAGTAAAATATTAAAACCCTAAACCCTAATACAGCTGTTACATATACTTGGTACCAATACTAAAATACATCATACAAAGTGTTCTCGCACTTACTCCAGGAGCGCGTTCGACCTCCTGCTTCAGCTAACTTCCTGTCACGAAAGCCGCCTCTCCCCAGCATCCTGCCCCTCCTCCTCTTTGCCGTGCTCCTGTCCTCCCTCCTCCTTCATTGCCTCCTCCTCCTTCTTCGGCTCTGGCGTCCAGAACGCTTTCCACATTTGTACCCTCGCGCGTCGTTTCTGGCTCAGGAACGCATTAAACTCAATCGCCGACGCCGAAGCCTCGACCATCGCATGCACGGGCGCACGCTGTGTCGCGTCAGATTTAGTCCCCTTTGACGGCGTGGCAACAAACTTGACCGGCTCGTCCTGGGGATCGGTCGTTGAACTGGAGGACGCGGTGAAAATCCGGATGATGCGCCCGATGGGCACGTTGACAAGCTTATTGTGCAGGGTTGCGCGAGTGCCAAAGACTATTTGGCCGGAGGTATCGCCCCGCGCAAACGCGTTCTGGAAAGATTGACTTTCCGTTGCGGCCGCTGCCGCATCGGCGAGATTGCCTGTGGCGGCCGCAGATGCTGCCGTGGAGTGTGCAGATATGGCGGCGGAGTTGCTGATGGTGGGCGGCGGGACAGGTTTCTTTTCGATGGCCAGATCGTTCTCCGAATATCCCTCCTCGCGCGCTTTCTGTTCAAAATAGTCGTCCCTCACGCGGTAGCCGTCCACTACCGTCAAGCTACCGAACTGGCGGAACATACTCCGGGCGGAGACGATGGCGATTTGTCGAGAGCGATAAGCATATGGTAGATGGCCCATTTCGATAAGAGCTTCCTTGTCGGTCTGCGCCGCAATCAACTTGTACAGCGATCTGTTCTTGTTAAAAAGGAGGTACGAGTCACGATAGTTGAGCTCCTTTGCGCATTCGGTCGCCATCATGAACAGTTTGGAGCCGCGATTGGGCAATCTGAATGTCCGCATACGATACTCGCGGTCATCTAATAGGCTGCCGTCCGCAGCGATCTTGGCTTCGCCGGCGGGATCGACCTTTGAAACAATGTACTCATCGCCCGTGTCGTTCAGCTGCTCAGTCGTGTGCTCACTTCCAGGCTGCGACGGCGGTGGAGGCTTCCTATGTCGAGCGCTTCCGAAATTGCTGCGGCTTGACGCTGGCGTCATTGGCACAAGGCCCCGGCGTCCTCGGCCCCTGGGCCCTCCTGGCCTTCTTCCAGGAGTAGGTGTCAGGACCGATGGCGTAGTTCTCCGCACCTTCGCCACCACAGCGGTATCCTCTGCCTCATCATCTTCTTCGCCGCCCTCTCCTTCCTCTTCCCCGCCGCCGTCCTCATCCGAAGAGTTCTTAGATCGATATTCAATCTCTTCCTCCTCGTCAATCTCTCCCTCCTCTTTCTCGTCCTCCTCCTCGCCATCGTCATGGTACTCGTCATTGTCCCCTTCTGCATCATCATCATCCTCCATCTTCTGGGGTATTGGTGATGGCTCGGCAGTCTCGTCGATCTCACCATCCTCCATGTTGTCGGAGTCGGAATCAGGGGTCGACACAGATTCACTTTTAACAGAGTCTGTGTATTGTCAGTAATAGAGCGAAAAACAAAGAGAAATCTATATTACTATTTCCGTTTCTGTTCACATTCGATTTTGCGTCTTCATCGTCCTTTTCTTCTCCCTCGCTCCTGTATTCCTTCGTTGTCTCGGCAATTGCAGGTGTACGTGACGTTGATCGGGACTTCAACGGGGTATAGGTCCGTTTGGCGGGCGTTGTGGATCGCGAAGACGCGCTGCGAGACCGCTTTAATGGTCTGGCATTGTTAAAAGATTCTAACTTTCGTCAGCAATTATAAACCAGGAGCTAGTATCTAGACTTGCATACCCTCTCGGTCGTTTTCCACCTCAGTGTCCGCCATAGCCCAAATAGGGGAATAGGCACAGATGATAGTTCGTGATGCCTAGTACGAAGAGGCGGTGAGCTCCGTTTGGGATGCGGCATATCTACTATGGCGGCAGTCCATTTGCGCGGCAAGTACGCAGACCGATACAGTGTAACATTTGCCAAGTGGGTCACTCAGACGGTTGTACGTTATCTGACGGTGACACAATGGCGCATAGCATGCTAGCCTAATCCTAAACGATATATGCCCCTTCCATACAACCATTCGCGAGAGCGATAAAATTGAGCAAACGCGTTAACCGTTCTTAGTAGGAGTCCTACTATATGTAGACTAGCGCAAAAATCTTCATTCGCCAATCGCACACCGCCATCGCGCCGCCATCCTCACGGTCTTGTTCCCCCATCGCAGTTCCCCTTCATCCATCTTCAAAACCCCTACGATATACAGCACAATGTTGTTCTCTTCGTCCGTCAAGGGTGCCGTTCTGGCGCTCACTGCGTCGCTCTCTGCTGTCTATGCCTTCGAGGATACTTCACCCCTGATGCTGTTGTCCAGCAAGATGTATGTTGCGGTCTCATTTGTCTTACGTCCGTCGAATCCCGTCGTCAATTTGCTCTGGTTACTTCGTTATTTCTGGTATTTTTTTGGACGCTCTACCGGCGAGAAGATATGAAATATCTTAATGAAATGTATTGGAAAATATTTGGCGAGTCTTGTTGAGTGTCGTAGCCGATTTGACGTGTCAAGCTGGCTAGTGCTCTCATCCTCTCATCATGTGTTTACGACTGAAAATCAACATTCCCGACTACATAAATGCTTGCAGAATGTTGATGAAGTGAGCGTCATTCGTGAAGCAATATCAGAGAGTGTTGTGGTTGGATGATTCCTCAGTTTGTGTGGAGTCCATTCGGGGATTCATGGGAGTGACCAATCAGCGATGAATGCAATTGACGATGGCTGTCGACGGAAACATAATTGAGTCTGTCATGCTAACTTCTCTAGGATCCCCGCCGTTCATGAACATATCTCTTCCGCGTCGATTACCTCGTCGGAACACTTCCATGACCTCGCTCGCAAGCTCGTGTCTGAGTTCGCTGCCGACGCCTACGTCGTCGTCTCGCAACCTGGCCTCCACGCGTCGGACTTCTCAGCTACTGCAGCTGACCGCACGACCCCTAATCTGCGAAAGCTGTTCGAGCAAGCTCAGACCTCCTACGCAGTGCGCAACGCCCACGGCGCGTTCGATCTCGAAAGCCTCGAGAACCATATCGTCGACACGTGGGGTACTGATACCATCGTGGTCGACGCTTCGTCTGATGCTTTCTCCCTCCCATCCAGCGACAAACCCCAGCTCGTCCGTGTCGAGTTCCCCGTTCTTCCTGTTGACTTCACACGTTCTTCTGTCCTTGCCGACAACGACGCTTTCCTGTACTCGGTCATGTCGCTTCTTCGCTCAGACAACTACGCTGTAATCTTCACGTCGACGCCCATCTCGCGTCCGTTCGTCGCGAAGCGCAATCCTATCCCGTACCCAACTGAGTCGTACGCAGCCGCTCCCACCAATACCTCGGACATTTATCCCACCGGCATCATGGGCTATCCGACGGGTACTCTCTTCCCCACAGTCATCCCTGAGGCTGCGCGTACCGATGGTTCTATCTTTACCAGATATCAGTTCTTCACCCCCGGTATGTTTATGGCGATCATCGCGTCTGTCATATTGGTTGCCATCCTCGGTGTCGCGCTCAAGTCTATTGCCGGCGTCAAGATCTCGTATGACGCGTTTGAGAAGGAGATGGGTCCCCAGATGCTCCAGCCCATCAAGAAGTAAAGAAGTGAATCTTTGTGAAAAGTTTCCCGTGTTTATTGGTATTTTCCTTTTACGTCATGATTGGTTGCTTGTATGTGATGAGGTGGGGTGTTGTATTACTTTCTTTCTTTTATTCCGTTTCTAGTCTGGGTAGTTCACATATACATACGCTTCTTTCATTTTGTTTAATGTCTACTTTGTTCACATTTTCATGGGCTTGGGTTGGGAGGGGTAGAATAGATTTAGCACAGTTAAATTTCCCACTTGGTACGGAATAGAATTTGGTTTGCTTAATTCGCTTGCATTGGTAATTGATTGGATGGATGGATGGATGGATGGATGGATGGCAATTGGTCCATTATACCAGTCCATACCAGTCCTCGACCTGTTTCTTCGTCGATTGCTAAGCCTCCGGTATGGTTCTCAGTGTTCAATTATGACCTGTGTTCTATAGAATTCTCGTAATTTGAAAAAATTCTGTGCGATCCTTCATTTTCTGCTTTGCGTCTTTGTTGATACCAATAAATAAAAACAGAATATGTCACAGTGAAGGGAGAGGTTGGTCAACGTCCCTCCCGAAATAAGCTGGAATGAAAATACTGGCAATGCTTCTGAGAATCTGTCTTTATTGAAGACGTGACTAGGGCTGGCGGAGGTCACGCGCGGTATTGGATTGTAAAATTTACACACTCTCCGGTCTTTTTTTCCTGACTTTCTATGGAGCTACAGTTCATTTATTTTAAAATGTTTGCATTAATATTTTATATAAGGATATTATGAATTGATGGACCTTTATGCAAAGAAAATGGTAACTACGAGGGCACTCATCAAACCTTCACTGTCCATTGTGGTTCAAGTATTAAGTTGACGAACCGTATATTTGTTGTGCGCTTATTATACAACGGTCATTCAATAACCAAAAATATACATATCTACAACTCCTAGACAAAAAATGCGAGCTTATGCTAACCAAAAAAAAAAAAAAATTGGCCCCGTGAACATTACATTACAACACAATCCGCGATTCCCAGTCCGTATACTGCCTTTTCAACGTCCTTCTTCACAAGTAACCAATCTGCGCGCCGTTGCACATATTCGAGAACTTCCTCAGCGCTGACTACACCTGCGAACTTTTGCACCACATCGCTCATGACTAGCCCAATTTCTCGAGAACTCTTCGCATCGATCAAGTAGAGCTGGGCTATCTCCCTCAGCGCGGTGAAATATGGCAGTAAAGGTCTCTGTCGAAGCCCAGACTCGACAAATCGATAATAGTAATTCAAGTCTGAGATGAGCAGCACGGCGCCCCCGTCAACTGCGATAGTCTGTCGCTTTATATGCTTCCCCAACGAGCCGTATAGTCGCAATCCAACCTCCTGCAGAAACACATCAAGTGTCGTCTTATCCGTATTCCCATTTAACAGCTTCGTGTGTGACGATACTGTCTCCACAACCTTCAACGCTGCATCAGTCGGTCCTAACCTGGAATCCAGCAAATGGGTAGAAGTGATATATGTCTGCGCCCCGCTCCCGCTGTGAACCGTGTAATTGTTGATGTTAAACTCGTTAGGCTTCTGTTCCGTGGCCAGAATATATTCCACCTGCTCTATCAGAACGTCGATTCCACGATTCAGTCCCAACGCGACATGCTCATCGAGCATCTGCTCAAACTTTCGCTTTTCCTTCATTGCTGGACTCAGGAAATCATTCCGATCAACAAACCGCCTCGTCATCAGCTCTTTCTCATAAAACACGTCCACCATCTGCTGAATAAGATCACCCACATTGACCAATTCCAAGAATGTAACAAGCGGTTCCACAGATTTTGATCTCTCGGTCTTCTCCATTGGTACTCCATCTGAAGAGCTCGTCACTGTCTGAGGGCGATACTCTGTCAAATGACTCAGCGCCCTGCCGAATCCATTTTGGATATGATGGAATCCCAAAAACTCAAGCAGCGCCACAAAGATGAGCTGGCACTGTTCCTTTGCCTCCTCCCCTGTCTGGCCCTCAAACATGACAAACAGCGCTGTCCGCTCGATGCTTTCTCGCGCGGCCTGGATTAGGTCCAGCGCAACTTCCAGAGAGAAGAGCGTACGAATGGATGCCAGTCGGGAATTCAGAATCGCGGCACTGGCGGCCAATTCATTGGAAGGGAGAGGATCTTTATTGTTACTGCTGGGCACAGATTGTTTTTCAGAGATGTCGTCCTGCATGGACGAGGAGGCCCGAGAGGATGCAGAGGAGGCATGTATGACGGGGCTTCCGATGGCAACAACGGGGAGGAAGAGGACTTTCTTGAATGAAGTCAGGAAGTCGAATTTCTCAGCCCCGCTACCATCTTGGGAAACCATGGAGTCACGATACTTGTGCCGCAGGAGTGTCTCGGTTTCTTGTTCCTGCTGCGCAGCTTTTTGGTCGAATAGTGTAACCTCGGTGTCACATTTGCTCCTGAACCGGTCGAGCTCCTCTTGGAGGTATAGGTCGACGTGCTGCTCGTAGGCATGATCCACTATCATATGCACCGCAGTGTGAAAACCATGCAACCTTTTCCGCTCATACTTGTCTTCCATATCCTCCTCAATGAGAAGGCTGTACGTGAAGTTCAATAGTTCCTCATATGTCCCAGCTACCACCTGCAAGTAGACATCAGTGCTGCCGCACGCATGCGACCGCTCCACCAGTGCTGCCGTATACTCGCCCAAAATGTCCTCGACCACCCTTTCGACTATGGCGAGCACTGTCGTCTCCGCAACACCAACATCATCGGCAAACACCTGCCTAATGGCTTTGTTCTCCTCTTTGATGCCCTTCGTCAGCTGCCCCAGAAACTTCTTCACGGGCGCCATATCGACCTTAATGGCCCCCGTCTTCTCATCGCCCTTGAAGCATGCCACGGCATTTGGCGGTCCAATTGTGAGTAGCAGCCGACAATGTTGGACAAAAGTCTGCACCGCGGTCGCACCCCCATTCAGTTTGATAAGAACGCCTGCATACCGTCGCGCCCTGCCCTCATACTCTGCGAAATCAAGTCCGGTTTCCAGCTCGCGCAGCGCCGCATTTTCAAAGATTTCGGTGATGCCCAGCAGTCGTTGTCTTCGATCATCCGCGTCCTCGTCGATAGCTGCGTAGGAAAAATGAGAGAGTGCGTGAAGGACAAGAGCTTGATGCTCCGGAGTCCTATAGATTTTGAACACTTTGGGCTCAATGTGAGAAGTGTGTGCCGGTTTGGTGAGGTCGAAGTACAGCGGTGAGAGGAGTTTGTACACTCTGGCGAATTCGTGGCGAGCATATCCGGGGATGGAGTGGACGGTTGAGAGGGCGTTAAGAGGCGTTATGTTCTCTTTGCTAGTTAGTATTGAGAGCAGCTAGTAGTTGTTTGAACACTCACTTCCTTTAATATCATTCATAATAATTTTCCTTGCATTTTTTCGCTTCTCATCATCATTGTAGAACTCGGCAGCAACAGCGCTGTCCCATACTTGCATCTCCTGCAGCAGGGAGATCCACCCGGCGTCATCGTAGACGATCTGCCGGAACGCTCTACAGACGCCCGCGCAAGCAACATACTGTTGGAGAGGGAGATACGACAAGATCTGGCCGTATATGACCGGTGGAAGGAGTAAATGTTCGACTGCCGGTGAGGCGCCGAAGATTGGTGCGACGGAGGACGAGGTTAAACGGCGAGGACCATGGCGAGGATGCAGGCCACCTCCGGACGGGGACGGAAGTGGCGGAGGAGAGGGTTCTGCGGGCATGACCGCCTATACTGTGAGCGGATACAGATTGTGAGGTTGAATAGACCGATAGGAACGAATGGTAGCGTATGCAAGATGGCTTAATTTCAGGTTGGGCAAGCCTCTGACATTATCTCGATGACGTCGCTAATTTCTAGGCCCGACGTCCAAACATTTATGTAAAATGATATAGGTACTGGACTGTACAGCACAAGTAATAGAGTTAAACAGCAATTTTATACAAAGCAATAAAGAGTTCGCCAGCAATTTGTATAATGCATTTGATATTCCAGACCGTGAGCATTTGGTACTGACGTGGGCTCATGTTTTAGGTTTGATTCCGCCAGAACTATCTTCCCTGAACGGTATAGAGTCAGACAATGTTAATATATATTTACGAAATTTATCTATTAAATGTCCCTTTCTATAATACGCATATACCAGAATATCCTGATCCATTGTTAGTGTTTCCAAAGCTTCACAGTCTTGTCTCTACCACCGCTCGCCACCACATGGCCATCATGACTCCATTCAACCGCGTAGACCTCATCCTTGTGTCCAGGTAAATCCATATACAGTTTGTTTTGCCGCACATCCCACACCTTGACTGTACAATCTTTCGAGCACGTCACCAAAAGTCGTGAATCCGCAGACCACGAGCACATATATACTGCGGCGACATGCCCTCGTAGCGTATTTAAAAAGGACCCAGTCTGTCCGTCCCACAACTTAATACTATTATCAAACGAGCAGGAAGCAAGTAACCGGCCATCAGCAGAGAATGCAACGTGGTTAATGGCTTTCTGGTGTCCCACCATCCGCGCCACAGGCTTAGCGTTCATCGTCGCTTCACCTATCTTGCCGGTCGGAAATAGATTCCAGAGGAACATTGTCATATCGTCACTAGCCGTTACTATCCGCTCGGTCACAACCCCACTCTGCGTCGCAGCCTTCGTGAAACGCGTCAACGCCTTTTTCCGGAGCGTTGTTTCGTCTTCATCGTCTTTGACACCGTCTTTAGAGAAGGGATCAAAGCCACCGGTTTTGAGCACAAAGTCGGTGCTGAGGGCGATGAAGTTCACCCAGTGGGCGTGCGCGTTCAGAGTCTTGAGGAGAGTTATGACATCACCACGCGCATCCCAGACTTTTACCGTCTTGTCCTGCGAAGCAGAGTATATCACGCCTAGACCGCCCCATCTCGCGGAGGTCACACAAGAAGTGTGGCCGCTTAGAGTCTGTCGAAGTGCCCTGGTGCCGACGTCCCATACCCTGACTGAACCGTCTTTGGAGGCACTCGCGAGTCTGATTCCCTTATTCTCCCCTAGCAGATGAATTGGCTCAAAAGTCAGAGCGGTAATCCATTTGATGTGCCCGCGCATCGCTTGGCCCATTTGCTTTCCTGTCGCTGTGTCCCATAGCCGAACAGTGGAGTCCATGCTTCCCGTGGCCAATACTTGCGCGTCTGAACTCCATGCTACGCAAAGCACCCATTTCTCGTGCCCCTTCATCGTTGCAATAGGAGTACCTGTATCAGCGTCCCATACCCGCGCAGTGCCATCGCCACTGCCCGTTACCAACCTACTGCCTGACTTTGGCGAGAAAGCCATCGAGAGAATGGTCCCACCGTGACCCGACATCGTCGCGCTGCATCGAGAGACCGATTTGACACGAAAAACCGCCTGCGGAACGTATTCAAGGGTAAGTACATCTTCGGTGGTACGATGCTGAGGTCTGAGAACATCGTTATATAGGTCTGACGTTATCGCTGCCGGCGTTTTCATGCCCACCAGTGAGAACGCATATGGCGTAGGATCATCGCTCTATACTCTGTTAGCTCCTCCATTGGATTAATACTACCATTAACTCAACGCACGCTCCCCAAAAGCCCATTCAGCAAAAGCTCGAGCTGTTTAACAGTGCTGCTCCCCGGAACCCTGTGCATCCCCCCAGACACTAACTGCCCAGTATCCGCAGCACGGAACTGAACCTGCACGAACGGTAGATCTACCGGAATCACATTCGTCTCCTTCGGCTGCTGTGCCTCTCGCCGCATGCGCTTAGTAGGTGGAGGTAATAGTGTCGCCATATTTTCTGGTCTATATGTAGATATGAATGTGAAGTCGATGGGAATAACAAGTTGGAATCTGGGAAAAAACCTGAAAACTTTGGTTGGGAATAAGCCAAACATTTTGGGACTCAGGGGTACCCTAACCTCAGAAGTATATGGCCGCCATCTGTGCTATTGACATCCGCCAATTTTGGAAGCATGCTTGTCGACGCAATAGGATCGGTAACGCAAATTTATTGCAGTCAGAAACAAGACACATCAGGTGAGAAAGACACGGCAATTTACCCTTAAATACTTGACGAGAAAATGAAACACGTACTAAGCCTTACCCTTCGTTATTTTAGTCCGATCTCGCGCACAATTAGAAAGCTCAAAGGGCAATGTCTACCAGCAGCCAGTAACTAGAAATAGGACGGTGTAATATTCTCAATGTTTAGCAACTGCTAACTGTTCACCAAGATCATCGCAAGCATTGTGGCACCTGCCAACCCCGCTCCCCCGCCCGAGACTCCAACGCATCAGCAGATTGACGGGTCATATGCAAGCAGCCACTGGTAAACGTTCAAAGGGCACAGATGCTCATTAACAATAATCCAAGTTCGGATTGCTGAAGCGACTGATGAATGCGATGGATAACTAATACGGATGAATTTAGGATAGTGTGTTGCAATCACAGAGCACCAAAAGCATTCCAAAGAGGCTGGTTGCCGAGTCACTTGTCCAAATGAGTTGAAATAATGACGAACTCATGTACCTTGCTTATGTGTTGGAAGTCTCGATGACGTGGATGTTGAAAGCGTGTCTCACCCATGATTGAATAGTGTATTAATTGAGTTTTGTGTTCCAAGGCTATTTTCCCCTCACGCTCGCAATTGAACGGGACAATTGCAAGCGGGATTTCACCCAGTTCCAAGGGAGCTTCATCTTCATCTAGGTTTGCCTTTCCGTGTTCACGTTGTTGTTCTTCGTCGCCTTTTTAGTATTCTTTTGTTGCGATCTTGCTACCGTGTACATCCTGCTTGCCTGGTGGGAGAAGTGTGGTGAGAAATTGGGGAGGGACAGAGCGGACAGGGGCATTGGCGAATAATATCATAAGCCCCAGTCAGTCCTACTACTTGCTCCTCTACCCGAAGCGGATTCGTACGCACAACCGAACTGTTACGTTCAGTTTATTAGGAGATGGCTCGCCCTTGATTGCTAGGCCCTGATAGACTTGGTCATTATGGTCGAGTTGCTGATGGCTCCGTTTTGATATAAAATACAATGGATGCAACACCAAGGAGTTCCAGTGCAGTCAGCAGAAGTCACTCGCATCGCTAGATTAATGGACTGGCGATTTATGGGTACAGGATATTGACGGCGTGGTATTCTAGCGCTGAGGAACGATAGACCGTAGTGTACGCTAGCATATAGAACTCTGAGAGATAAGATAAATTCGTTGGCTCTTTCTGCTTTTTTCCCTTCTATTTATATTTTTATTTTTTTTTTCTCGTAAGCCCATAGTCTCATTTAACAACTGAATGACTTTGATATTGATGCGGCAGCCGTTCAGCCGCGGGCTCTCATTTTCTTAAGATCGGCTTCTAACCTTAATCAAATCAAGCTTCCATCCTCAGGCTCTGTTCTTTTCATTCTCCTCCTCCCCCAACCCAACCCCTCCCCCCATCACGCCCGGTATGGCGCGAAGAAATCCCCTCGACGTGGACCTCCTCCGGCAAGACCATGCAGCGATCCTCGATATTATCCGCGCCGGACCCGAGCCTATGGGTGCGGGCAATGGCTCGGTCACCAGCATCGATGGAGCGGGGCGAGCAGCAGTGGAGACGGAGTCGCCAACGCGCAATTTGACCCGCGATTTCACGCACTTCAGGGAGGCACCGGTGACATTTCTGCGGGAGATAGGAAAGCATATTGTAGGAACTACGTATCGATCTTACGAGAACTACGTAGGGAGAGAGATCTACTACCACGGATTCTCGGTTGAGATGAAGGCGCAGGTATTGCAGAGCAAACTACTGCGGCAGCGGATAGAGAGTCTGGCTGAACGGAGTGTGAGGGAGAGCCCGGTGTGGTCGCAACTCGACGAGGATACACGAGAGCGTCGGCGACTTCAGGTTGTGGGTTGGTTGGAGACCGTGGCATCGCGAATGACGGATGAGATGATCTGCAAGTTTGAGCACAAACGGGTGCTGCGTATTGCATACTACATTGTCATGCAGATCCTTGCGAGAACGTACAACCAGGGACTGCATGTCAATGCGGCGGAGATTGCCAGGTTGAAGGAGGTGGCTACAGAAGCCGCGACAAAGAAGCAGTCGCTTATATTCCTACCCTGTCATAGATCGCACATTGACTACATCTGCATGCAGGCCATCTGCTTCCGAGTCGGAATATCGCTTCCAACCGTCGTTGCAGGCGATAACTTGAATTTTGCGGTCATTGGATCGGCGCTTAACGTACGCTCTCTTCTTGCAATATCTTGAAGTTCTCACTAACAAAATCAATAGCAACTAGGCGCGATGTGGATGCGCCGCTCGTTTGGGGATGACCAGCTATACAGTGCTCTCATCCAAGCCTATATCGATACCCTCCTCTCCGGGGGTTACAACTTCGAGTGCTTCATTGAAGGCGGTCGCTCTCGACTTGGCAAGCTCCTTCCTCCCAAATTCGGTATCCTCAAGTTTATCTTCGACACAGTCCTTTCAGGGCGCACAGACGACTGTTGGATTGTTCCTGTTTCGACGCAATATGACCGTGTGATTGAGACCGAGAGCTACATCAACGAGCTTCTGGGATCCGAAAAAAAGCGGGAGAACTTACGCGACTTTTTCAATGCGCGGGAGGTGCTTTCTCTCAAGATGGGCCGGGTCGATGTCCGCTTCCACGAGCCGTGGAGTCTCCGCGGATTCATAACCACTCAACTTGAACGACATGCATCAGACCCTCAGCACGTCCGTACATTTGCTTACGCGGCTGCCAACCCTGAGCTGCGGACGCGGATACTTAGGTCACTCGGCTACGAAGTCCTCTCCGATATCAACAAGGCATCTGTAGTCATGCCCACTGCCCTGATCGGCACCGTCCTCTTGACACTACGAGGTCGCGGCGTCGGCCACTCCGAGCTGATCAGTCGCGTCGAGTGGCTCTGCGCCCGCATACGCGAGCGTGGCGGCCGAGTGGCCGACTTCGGGAAGTTGAGCACGGAGCAGGTGGTCGATCGCGGCCTAGACGTCTTGGGGAATCTTGTGGGGCACTCCGGCGGCGACGGAACGCTATTGGAGCAGACCTTCTATGCCGAGGACAGATTCCAGCTCAGCTTCTACCGCAACATGGTGATGCACCTTTTCATCTCGGACGCGATCCTCGCTGGCGCCATGTACACGAAGATCAAACAGGGGGGTGGCCCAGCCCAGCAGCGTGTGCCTGTGAAATACCTCTTCGACCGCACGCAATGGCTGTCGAAATTGCTTGCCGGAGAGTTTGTCTACACCCAGCAGCTTGGAGGCTTCAACGCCAACTTCTGGGAGAGCATTCAGCTGCTGCGCGACCAAGGCGTTATTGGCCTGTCAGACGACGGGTGCGTCGAACTCAGTCTTGAGGAGCGGTCGAGGGGACGAGAATTTTTCGACTTCTATTGTTTCCTCCTGTGGCCGTTTTGCGACGGGTACTGGTTCGCGGCGGTATCGCTCTTCGCGCTGACACCCATGGTGGCGGATCTAATTGCCGAGGAGAGCTCAGAGAGCTCAGATAATGAGAAAGAGACACTGTGGGTCGAGTTAAAGGAATTTCTCGAGGTAGCGCAAATGCTGGGCAAGACGGTGTATGCGCAGGGGGATCTTTCATACTTTGAGGCTGTGAACAAAGAGGTGCTGAGATCGGCGTTCAATGAGTTCGAGGCTGAGGGGATGATCGTCGTGCGAAGGTCAAAGTCGGGGCGTCTCCCCGCAATTATGTCGCTTTCTCCGGACTGGCTGCCGCGACGATATGGAGAAGCTGACGGCGCTACAAGGTCGTTTTCTAGAGTGTCAAGGATCAAGCCTGAGGGGCGACTATGGGACTACGTCGAGCAGATCTCGATGTTTAGACGGGAGGGCAAGAACAGACGAGATAGCGCGACGGTGAGTGTTAGAGTGCTGGCATTGGCAGATGATGCCGGACGGAAGCTAAAGAAGAGGAGAATTCAGACGGTGGAAGAAGCTAAGCGACCAGAGGGAGACGCACTAGTCACTGTGAGTCGTGCAACGAGGGCTGGAGCAGGCGGCGCAAAGATGTAGCTTTTGATATGGGATCTTTGTCATTGACTGGGTTTATATGCATTGTAACAGGCGATAAGGATTAATTTAGGTAAATGATTGTAAAATAGAGGTGAATGGCTTGTGGGAGACTTTGAAACCTTTTTTTTTTTTTTTTTTACTAGAAACTCTATTTATGCGCTAGCTGCTAAACTCGTTATAGATATATTGGCATAAATGTATCTCGGTGGGCACTCGTGCTAAGTACCTTGCCCGAACGGCCAAAAACCTCTGTAGATCCCAACTAACTCCCGCCAGGCAGGATCATGGCAAGCCTTGCACAGTCTCTCCCGTACGAGGAACCCGATATTACACAAATACTCATTCAGGGATCGTTTATTCTACTCCTTGTGGCAACATGTAAAGTTCTTGATGCGGCTCTATACTGTGGGCTAGTCGGCCAAATATTTATTGGCGTATGCTGGGGAATGCCTCTTGCAGATTTGCTTGACGTAGATGTGCAGAAGGCGGTTGTGAGTTTAGGATACCTTGGTTTGATTTTGCTGGTCTATGAGGGTTAGTAAGGTGTTCCCAATAAACTGAAAAGAGCAAGAAGGCTAATATCCAGCAGGCGGTCTCAACACTTCATATCGCACACTGCAATCCAATATCGTCCTTGCCCTTCTAGTCGCAGCAACCGGTGTTCTCGCTCCCATGGGCCTCTCGTTCATCCTTCTATTTCTCCTTCCATTGACATATCTTCAAGCTTTCGCAGCAGGCGCGGCACTGGCTGCCACATCACTCGGCACCACATTCTCCGTCCTCTCCACCGCTGGCCTCGGTAAATGCCGTCTCGGTGCCGTGCTTACAGCGGCTGCGATGATCGACGATGTGCTGGGGTTGATGTTCCTGGAAGTGATCGCATCATTAGGCGCAGATGCTGAGAAGAAAATACAAGCCGAGACAATTGTGCGACCGATTGGTGCTTCGCTTGCTCTCTTGGTTGTGGTACTTGGATATTGCTCTTTGCTTGCCGTCCCGGTGCATAATTCGAAGTTTGTCAGAGCCCTCCGCAGACTAGTGCGAAAGTATATTGGAGCGTTTGAGTTGGGTCACGCATATCTCCTAGTGCATATGCTCTTTCTTGCGGGGATGTTAGCCGTGGCGGGATACGCAGGTGCTTCTGTCCTTGTAGCAGCATTTCTAGCCGGTGCTATTGTGTCCTGGAGTGACGAGAATTTGGCAGTCGCCGATTTCAACAATGTGAATGGTGGCTCGGCACATTCAAGTGGAATCGAAATCTACGAAAATTATCTCGGCGCACCAGTAAACCGCATCTTGAAGCCATTCTTCTTCGCATCACTAGGTTTTGCGATTCCTATCCGCTCGCTGTTCAGAGGATCTGTGGCATGGCGCGGCGTTATATATGCGATGCTCATGATAATTGGCAAGATGGCTACAGGGGTATGGCTAATTAGCTCGTCGTTGGCGGAGGGGCTTGCAGATCCGGGAGTGAAATTCAGGACCTGGTATACCCAATGGCGTGTATTACTGTCCCGCGTGCTGAAGGGAATAGTCAGCAGAAGTGGGAGTACTCGGTCGCCGTCAATTGAAATGGTGTCTCGTCAATCTACTGTACGTGCAACATCCTCGCATGCGGAACCACAACAGTATCAACAGAACACTATCTATCCTGTTCTCCTTCTCTCCGTTGCTATGGTCGCACGTGGCGAAATTGGTTTATTAATTGCTTCGGTGTCGATGAGCTCCGGCATATTTGATTCGTGTCCCGATGCGTATCTTGTTATTCTCTGGGCAGTTTTGATATGTACTATTCTTGCACCAATTTGCGTTGGGGTCTTGGTTAGAAGGATTCGGATACTACAGTCCATGAATACTATCAATTTGAGAAGTGAATCAGAGGATAGAGCAGGTGATTACACGGAATTGGAACGCGAGGAGTGGGCCATACTAGGTGCGTGGGGCAAGGCCGCGACTTGAACAGTGAAATGTTAGAAATAGTCAGATTTCATCTGAAATCATTGAGCGGAAATTTGCTCAGGCAGGGCAAAGTGTGAGTTATTCATACCTTCAAGCTCCGGTAAGATGACTACTATCGAGCAATTCTGCTACGTCGCATAATGGTGAGCCCTATTTTGCGATTGATATTTTTATTTATCTGCTGATCTGCTACGCGTGGTCGGGCAAGGCATTCTGCGAGAGACATCAGAATTTTTTTTTTGGTAAACCCAAATTATCTTGCAATTGTGCCGGTGGATGGCGTGTAAAATTTATAGAGCAAATGAATGGATAGCAGCTTTGTTACGGCTTGTTACGGGAAGAAATAATACTCTAAATCATTGGTAGATCTCGAAGAAAATTTCACCATCCGGTATATCTTATCACTAAATTAATATTCTCCTTATCTGCGAAAAACGATAATAATGCCATTCGGATACATATTTGAAATTGATTTGTGCATGTACTTTAGATCCATTTGATGTGACGCGTCATTGACGCGTTCAACGCGACGCGCTAAACTTTATTGAGAATAGTAATTACATGTTTGTTTACGCATAACCCCTGAAAATATTTATGTGCCTCAAAGCCACAACGGAAAATAGACGTTGCTCACCATCATTTTGGCCGTCGACGATAAATTTCTCCTTCAACTTCTTTATCGTAGTCTCGCCCTTAAAGCACGGCAAGCCACTCTCCAGCATAAGCACGGTACGACTCCAAAATCGACATTCCTTGACTCAAAGGTAAAATGTTTATGAGGGAAAACTCAAAACTTTAAGAACCGATAAAACGCATTCTATGTAATGTTCTCATGTCAACGTGTCTGCGGGATGTACTTCGACCAGAAACCGGCGATTTATCCGGAATGAATAATTAAAGAGAATAACACCGTTGAGATTAACAAATCTATTTGAAACCCATAATTTGAATATGATCCAGGCTTAACCAACTCTGTGGCTCTAACGCCTGTTACCCATACCACAACAAATGATAACCACACATGCATATATGAGAAAAGAATGATTAGGCATAAGCAAAACGGAACACGATGACGCGAGCTCTGAATATTCATCGGGAACTAACAAAATAAGTATGCTGAAAGAGAAATATTGAGAGCACGGACAAGAACTTTTCACCAAAGTAACAAAAAAAATAATATACCCTTGAAGTCGCCGGGACCCAAAAAGTCACTAAAACCGTATACTTCAGAAAGAATATGCGAAATCATATCTATAATAAAGAAATCCCAAAAACAAAGTGATGCTGACGAAAATTTTAATTGTCCGAAAATATGGACGAAAAACAAATGCAATCTAGGCATGATCTTCTTCTCTGCCATCGTACTTATCAATGGCACTCAGATCCGGCAGTACACCATAGCCGTAGATACCCAGTTCATCCAATTGCCTAGTGAGGAGCATCAGTCTACGGTTCTCTTCTATGGCTGTAATATCTGCCTGGGATATGCCTGCAAGGCCGGCAGTCCCGTCTATAAGGCCATCTATATCAGCGGGAGTCTCAAGCGGTCCTAAATGAATTCCTCTGGAAGCAGCATGCGTGCTTGTCACCATAGGGGGTGGCAAGCCGGTTGTCGCGGGCGCCGTAAAGAAGGGTGGCATCGAAATTGTTGTAGCCGTGGGAGTGCTCGCGAGCGATGAGACTGCAGTACCAGGAGCGGATGTGTTGGCAACGAGGGGCCTGGACATGGCAAATATATTATCATGAAAATTACCCCGTCCGTCCCAATCAGGCATTATTCTTTGGTAATCAGGGTCACACTGCACAGATTCGTCCTCGTCAGTGGACACATCGCCGTCTGCCTTCTCTGACTCGTTCCTATGTTTTCCCCGGCGCACGCGCTTGTACCCTCTCCCAGTGTCCTCATAATCATCAACTTCGATAAGTTCATCCTTAATTGAAGTCGTCGTTGATGGCGTCAACGGCATCATTATCAATCCGTCGTCCTGCCCGACCGAGCTCCTACTCGTACTGCTACCACTCCCACTCCCACTCCCACTGCTCACCTCAGACCCATACTGACCTCCATACCCGCCACCTCCAAGACTCAGCTTTCTTCCTCGGATGGGCTGATGTGCTCGCACGAACGAGACAGATTTTGATCGCCTTATATGACCGCTCACGGTATCTCCCTCTGCGCATGCGGAATACGCTGGACTGATAGGCCCACCGCGAGTTGCACCAGGCGAGGGGAACGAGAGAGTGTATGGCGGTGCCGAGGGAATCTCGGCTGGCTCTGTGGCAGAGAAGAGACTTTGTGATCGGCGGAGTCTGACAGGGGGTGGTCCCTGCCTTCTTCTGCGCGTTGCAAGCTTGGACTCTAGAGCTATCGTACCCGCTGTACTGGGCGAGAAAAGTTGAGCTTGCTGCGCATGTTGCTCAGACAGAACACCGGGGCTGGAGTACGTTCGTTGCAGCGCAATCGGACTGGGCCTGTACTGTCCATGATGATGAGCAACGGGAGAAGGGGTAGTGGCGCTGAAAGGTGAGGGCATCGGTGGTGGTACGTGTGGAGTCGATGGGTAGCCAGGGGTTGACGGCGCACTGACAAACATTGGAGATCTTTGAGGGCGAGCGTAGAAGTATCCACCAGGAGTTCCAGGCGATTGTACGGTGTACGGAGATCGCGCGTATGCTGCTGCCGTAGCGGCGGCCTCATTCGCTGCTTTGGCAGCGGCGGCAGCGACAGCGAGAGAACGTTCTAGCGAGGCATACGAGGCTTCTGAAGGAGACGCGTACTTTGTAGGTGACGCAACATCTCTGGTAGATTCTTGACGGATGGGAGTGACCGGTGGTATTCTTTGTGAAGTCGACTTCGTTGGTGTCTTTGCAGGAGTAGATGGCGGTATGAATGCAGGCTCTGTAGGCTTTATAGGCGAAGCTGATGACGGACGGCTTAATGGCGGAGTGCTAGGTCGCTGAATCTCCTCAGAGTACTCCACCCCATTCTGTTCATATTGCGGATCGTCCTCGATATCAATCGGTTCTGACGAGGTGCGCGTTGAGACGGGTGCCGATGCAGATGTGGGTGTCGGTGTCGACGCTGGTGACAATTCGAGTACTGTCGAGGACGTTGGAGTCGCCGATCCGGCTGCAGCAAGTATCATCTCCACCCGTGTAGCTTCGAGCGCTTTCTCATCCTTTGCACGTTTTCGACGATCCTGAAACCAGAGCTACACATCGTTAATGTTTGTAAACAAAAATGTGCAGGGACTGAGAGGCTAGCAAAAAAAGACACACCTGAACTACCCTACTTGTCACTCCAATACGCTCAGCCAAGGCTTCTCGGATAGTAGCATTTGGCCTTGGACTATCGAGAAAAGCATACTCCAATAACGTCACATGCGTCTGATTCAGCCCGAGTGCCACAGAAGTCTCATCAAGTTTCATTTCATTTGGTGTAAGCGCTGTCCCGTATGTTTTCGGGACGGAGTCTGGAACGAAGCGACCTTGCGATGCGGGATATCCCGTAGAACTCGCAGATGGCGATCGCAGGTGAAATGGCCGCATGGCGAATACCGAAGATTAGCTAATGGTCGGGCGAACGCGGACAGCAATCTTGACTTCGTCGAGATCAGGCGTCGAGATCAGGCGTGCGTGTGCGCACGACACGACAACGCGATCGCGGCGAAGACGAGCAGACTGGTAACGGCGAACCAGGACGTGTGGAAGGGAACTGGGCGGGAAAAGTACGGGCATAAAAGAGAAGGAGGAAGGGAAGAAGGATGTATATGAACTGGGCGCTGTGGCCTGTGACTGTTGCCCGCTGGGGACCTGACAGATCGAAGAAAGGGATGAAAACCTGGCGTTCCACACCTTCACATCCCTACCATGGCCTTCCCCCACTTGGAAGTAGCCTGACATCCGACCAGCTCTCCCATGCAGTGGCCTGGATTGTTTTTACGTTTAAATTTCTCTACAAAGAGCTACTGATCGTAAAGAAAATGTGCATAGTACCACTGTGAACTTGCACACCCCCTTGGCTCCTTAATTGTCGACGATATGACCAAACTTGATCACAGCAGGTCAATTGCAAACAAAATCGTTTATTTCACAAAGAGTGACCCGTCATAAGACGCGCAAGACAAAGCTGTCAAAGAGTGTGAAATATGAACTGTGAACAAATGTGAACTCGAAGAAATTGAGTGCGCACAAACCGAGTTCCGTGTCCGGCTGTGCCAGTAGTCAGTAGGGTTGTTGCTAGCGCGGATTCGAGTCAAGAAGCCAGAAACGTCGATAGCGGCCAAGACATAATATTTCGACACCGAATCGAAAATACGCGATGGACATCTCAATTGACAAGCAGTCATATAAAATATTGATTTCAAATTCAGATTTATGAGGGTCATGGGCCATTCGCCGAGCTTAGACGGTCAAACTGAACAAGGAGGCAGTTCCAAGGGTGTACCGTGCACGAATCTCAGCACATCGCGATTCCGAGACCACTGGTAACGTTACACAAACAGGTAACCGTGGTCACAATCACAGCAGTTAAGTTGATTGTCAATGATCTCCAATTTCGCCTTGTAGATATCACGCTCCGATTGGCCTGTATGACGTTCGACAGACAGATATCGGGAGAGTGGAAATAACCGTAGTCAAGTCTGTGACGAAGGAATTGGAATATGGACACGTCAAGACCTAAATATCCCTTGCTCGAAATTCTGCTTCCAGACAAAGTATATCAACTTTATAGTAGTTAGTAGATTTAAGACCATTGTAGTGTTTGAACCGAAAGGCTTGAACTGACAGAATAAAGTTTTCGACTGCTTATGGGTTCAGATCCAGATCTGCACTCCGCCTAAGTTTTTGTTGGAATATCAGATGTGACACGTGGGACGGTGCCAAAGAGCAAGACATTACTAACACTTGAGTTTTTTCCTGATATGACCAGAGTCTAGTATCATGTGATACGCATTCGTCCATCAGAAGAGCTTCAGTCGACCTCAGAATCCGAATCAGTCCGTGTCTTTGCATTGTTTCGCTCTAAACGGCTAGATTATTGGGGCAAGTGATTAGCTCGCGGGGTTGGCCGACTTTTCACAGATTCGCCGACGCTTAAATTTATATGTAATGTTCTCTCGATCGGTCACCGCATATTATTGTTTATATGACTGTTTTCTGCAATTCACTCGTCAATGCTACTTTGTCCGCGTATGGACGACATCTAATGTAAAGAAAGGTGACAGAAGGGCGAACCGCTGATAAAAGTCTTAGCCAGTCGTTTTGGTCGTATCGTACTGACAATATTGGGGTCACAAAGCTGACCTTGCCATATTGAATGCCGCACTTCTTCCTTCAGGAATTGAGTCGGATCTTGGCATACAAACTGACAAGGTATAAGATTTCTGAATCAAAACTTTTTCAGCCTAATCCATTCCTATTTGTAATCTTCAACACGCAAATTCACTTCTCATACCGCTCAATAAAATACTTATTTCCCCTCACGACTTTCTCAAAGTCCGTCACCGCCGTCGAATGGCACCACGGCTTCAAGCTAGTCTCCTTCACGACAAAATCCCCAAAACACGACGACCAACCCAGTCGGGGATATTGCTCCACAACAGAATCAATGGTCTCGGGCGCGACAAGTCCGAGATTGAAGCCCGCGTTATCGAGCACCGTCGTCAGTTGGATAAGCAGTCCTATGAACGTGATTGTGCCTTTCACCTCGACGTCCTGGTGCCTGATTATCGCCTCCGCAACGGCGTCTGCTGAGTCTTGAGGCGCAGCATGGGAAAGAAGGAAATCCCGCGCGAGGAAGGCGCCGTAAAAGTCAAAAGACATGCGGGTCACAGAGAGGAATTCGTCTGCCGTGGCGATGTCATGGAGGAGGCAGGTGAGGGCGTATGTTTCGAGGAGGGTCGCGTTTCCAGCATGCTCGGGGAACTGCTGCGCGATGATGACAGCGCCGTAATAGAAGACACGATGGGAGTGATTGAGAGTTTGTTCGGGTAGCTTGGACTGGGCGAAGGCGCTAGCAGCTTGAACGAGGGTGGTACTGGGAAGTTGGATGCTGGAGATATCGATCGGTGTGGGACGGTGGATGTGTTTCGCACCCTTGAGGAGTTGAGCGATGTCACGGGGCACAGAGAAGAAGCCGTAGTCTGCTGAAGAGGGCATATTGCGTGGATGATGGGATCGAGAAATGAGAGAGCAAGGAGACAAATGTCTGTTCAAGTATCATATCCGAAAGTTCCGACTGGCTGTAAACTTGCAGACCTCGCGACGAGCAGGGACGAAGTTAGAGGCTGTTTAAACATGACGAGCCGACAACGAACTTCTCCTCCGCAAGATCAAATTACGCAATCGAGTATTACTCACAATATCCTGTATGCGCCGGTTCAATATAGCACGTAAACCGTATAAGCATGTTGCGATGCGGACGGAAATTTGTAATACGGCGATGACGTCATCGGGAAATTACAGCTCTAGATCCGATCTCAATATCATCTACAGCAGCATTCGAGTTTCTAATCTATCAAAGACTTCCAATTAGTGATGTTTAACTCATGAGTCAATCTATCACAGAATAATAGCCAAATTTACACATTTCTCCCGGCAAATTGTGTCATTTGCGCGGCTCGCAAAATTGCGAGAAGTGCAGAGCCGTTCCCACCGGCGGCCGACGGCCCAGGTTGTTTTATTAAGTAAACAAGCATGCTGAGGCCATAACTGCAATCATTACGATGACTAAAGTGGCAACAACTATATCAAATCATGCTTATAGCTGGATGGGATTGCTGGTCATTGCAATGCGCTGTGAAACTGTATACTGCCTTATTTCTGTTTGCTACAATCGCTAAGAAGATTCCGAACGCTTGAGACAAGATCACTGAATATCAGCTGTCGGATACCGCTTCGTCATCAGTATATTATCATGTACGGTGAAGTATCGAAGCATCGTTTGTATGGTCAATGGGTGACTTCCAGTAGAGCCCCAGGTACCAAACTCGAATTTTACAACTCGCAAAAATCACAAACTCCCATACATGTAGCGGAAGCTAAGGAATGTGTGTATCGAATACAATAGGGGAAAGGATGTTGTTCAAGTCGATTGGGAGATATCCCCCCGACGGCAAGGTCGAGAGGGATTATCTCTCGCCAGACGACGTGTTCAATCTCTGCCCTAACTCATCCAAGCGGGAACTGATTCACTTGGTGCTGTCGGTAACAATATGGGCAATAGGGGTCAATAAGGGTCAATTTAGGTGAGCGCTTATGCTCGTCGTAGGAAATAGACGCAAGTGACCTCGCTAAAAACGGCCAATTGTACGTGCGGCTCCCCATTTATAAGTTACTGTCAATTTGTTTTTCGATTCAATATAATATCGGGCAAAATCGGGATATGCCCCAATAGGTGATAGGCTAACCGTAAAAAGCAGAACGTTTGACGTCACGTGCACGCCCCGCAGTCCCATCACCCGCGCTGGCCAGCTTGATAGGTGCCACCGTCATGAGCATTCTAAAATCGGTCAGCGACTATAAATCATCAGTATCTCTTGCCAATCTTTATCAATGCCCTTTTATTTCCATCTTCACCTAGCCTTTCATTTATTATCATGGATGCTGTAGCCTCTCGAACGTCTGCACAATCTCGTCGATCGTTGTCGCGTGCGAGATCGTTTCAGCCTGTGTCTACGTCATCGACAACCATGTGCGGTAGTCCTACTCCCGCAAGTGACGAGTCAGACGAGCACGACAGAAAACGCTTTAAATTGGGTAGTTTGCCAGAATCTACTAGATCATCGACTGATCTATCTAGCGCGACATCGGCTATGATGTCGATCGAAAAGTCTCCGGCGTCGGACGAGAGCGCGCTATCAACATACGAGAAGGCGCTTGATCTTTTGAGGAAGAACCCACCAGAACAGCAACTTGATTTTCAAATATCACTTTCCAGGTATCTGCAACTGAGGGAATCCTTTTCTAAGATAAAAACGGAGAGAAATATTTCAGATGATCAAAGGTATGAGCATATTTGCTACGTCATATATTTTGATAGATAGTATCTGACTACTTTCGATATTATAGATATCCTAGTTTGTCATACAATAGTCTTACTCAAACAGCGACTGTGGTAACTGTTCCACATGACATCCATGAAGTTGCAGGTTCAAGTGTCAATTTCGAGATCCGTGCCGGTGCTAGCGCCTATCTTTCCAATTACAGCCCGGAATCAAAGCGCAAAATTCTGTCTATTCAATCTTCCACCATCGACGACTTTGATGGCAGCTATGCAAATAGCTCTAAACAACCAGATGGGGGATTCAAATATAATCCTGATGGGGCTAACTCTAGGTTGATGATTGCCATTGAGGTCGGGTTCAGTGAAAACTATAGTGCACTGTGCAGTGACAAAGATATGTGGCTCAATGGCCATCACGTGAAAGTTTGTATATTGGTATGTCTCAAAGAATCGCCGCGATATCATAATCCTGTTACCGGGTACGAGGATATCGAAGATGTTGATGCAGAGATGGGACGAATGGCACAGAATGTTGAGGAAACCTTGTGTTTGAACCGCTCACATGGTTATTATGGTCCAATTGAATACAGGAATCACAAATGGGTCGGGGAACTCAATGAAGTCTTTATTGAGGTCTGGAGAGCCGATAGCTCTGTTAGATACGTGAGTATATCTCCAACTGATTCCGCGAAGGCATGCCTTTTAACGTGTTTTAATTTTAGGAACTGATTCAAAATGGATCCTCCTGCAGTGATCTGCCTGCCACACTCGGAATCAGGGTCAGTGACCTCTTTCCGGATGATGCGTGGGACGCTGCCAGCATTCCAGATAGTGATATTCCATTCGACAGTACTGTCTTTGTACAGGACCTCATGTCATCCATGTTCACAACCGCGGAGAGAAGGCTTCATAATTTCATCCGCAGAGGACTCCAAAGAGCTACATAGACTGTGTTTGCGCGTTTCATTTGCTCTAGAACAAATTGTTAAAATTGCTGTATTGATATACAAAATGGACAAAAGACCATCTCCCGCTACAACAAAGCACCAACATCTGAAGGCTTTCAAATTCACGGGTGGATTGAGTTGGGGCCACGGTTGAGAGTAATTCTCCTGAACTAAAAGACCGAACTAGACGTAACTACATTAGTGGAGAAAGAGCAGGTACCTAGTTTAGTGACGTTACGCAACCGTAACTAAATTAGTTAACCGAAGTCCTGTCGTGTCCTGTATGTCTGACATATTTGTGGGATGAAGGAATCGAGGAAGCACATATTCGAGCGGACTTTGTTGCCGCCTAAGGAGAGTGGGGAGGAGAAATAATCGCGTTAGCGATAGATTCTTGTTCCGAGGATGGAGCTCGAATTGTTGTGGGATGTGAAGCGAGTGACATGCTGCATTGGGGGGAGGGACGTGGATAAATGGTTGAGAGAGGGGAGAGTAGATATAGCGGAGGGAACAAATGGGGGGGTGGGGGCCAAGTGTAGGGTTGCGTCGTTGGGTTAGTTGGGGGTCCTTATCGTCAATTGCCGAATCCAATTATTTCCCGTCTCGATTCTTGAAGCTGCTCAAGATGCCAGTTCGGTAAGCCATGGATGCTTGAGGATCTCTTCGATTGGTAGACGCTCCTCTGGGTTGTACCATAACACTCTGAGCAAGAGATCCCCGAAGACTTTCACCTCTGTCTCTGTGAGTCTCGTCCCCGGAGGCTGAAAGATAGACTCCGTCTCAGGATCAGCACGATCTCTGTTCTTCGAGACGTCCATCTCCACTGCAACGTCACCTGTGATGACCTTCTCTCTGGCCCCTATATCCCTGATCTGTTCAATTAGCGGATGCTCTGTAGAACTATTACTATTCGGCTGTTCTTTTTTGCGTTTCCCATCTTCATCGAAGTCAAAATGGCGCTTGTCCCATGAACTCCACCACGGCTCTGGGAGTTTGCCGAGAGTTCGTACTATCTGTCGAAGCACCTCATATGAGCCACCAAAAAAGGATTCAAACAGTTGGCGTCCCGCACGAATCTCAAAAATCGTACACCCTAAAGCCCAGATGTCCGACCAGACACTCGCTTTGCTGTCGAAATAGACCTCTGGCGCGCAGTACGACATAGTCATCGCTATATCCTCCTGTGGCAGGGAGTGTAACATGAAAGATTGACCGAAATCTACCAGTACGATTTTCTCAGTAAACCATTTAGATTCAAGGTTTGAGAGATTCGCCGGCTCAACCAGACATTCTGGTGCAGACGCCATGTTGTTGAGTTCTCCTGAAAAAAGTCGGACTTTGTCAGTTACTGGGGAACCGAGTAATTCATAAACATCTCGATCCGACCATGAGTCGACATGTGCAAGTTGGATCAGGACATTAGAACAATTAAGATCTAAACGTTGAATCAGAACAAAGTCAAGGATGATGGCGAATGTATAAAATACCTCCGTGGACGACTCCTTGAGAGTGTAGGTACCCCACCGCTAGCGTCACCTGCCTAGCGTATTTTCGTGCCAATGCTCCACGCAGCCTGCGGCGTGCAGCTGATCGATCCGGATTGTGATAGATAGAGATCTGGGAAAGATCGGGACCGGCAATTGGAGATACCAGACAGGTATGGCAACCGTTGGAGCCTTCAATTGTAAAATGGTCGAGAAGGGACAAAATGTGATCACATGCAGGGCGGTCTATTGCACTTTCCTTAAGATGCTGGAGAATCCTCAGTTCATTGCATGCGTTTGACTCCTCTGCGGTGATAATTTTAAGAGAGACGAGTCGATCACTCTTGTCATCTCGGGCTAACCAGACAGTCGAGAATCCTCCGAACCCGAGTTTATGAAGTATTCGGTATCTTCCACTGGCAAAGCTATCTCCGATAGAAACAGGATGAAAACCACCCTTTCGATAATTCTCGATTTGCTCAATATTGTCCAGACGAGATGGCCGAAATCGCCACGAAGATGGTGTTGCTGTCATGATGTAGCTCGCTCTTTGTAATCTGATGAACGCAGTTACTAAACATCAGAAGGAAATCGTGCTCATGAATGTATGGAGTCTAGTAAGCACTGATTTGTTCAGTAATGGAGGTCAGAGACTAGACGTGTGGGAAAGCACTTGCGTTTCAGCACGCAAGTTTGAGGCCAACTCATCACCCTCGGCCGAAAACGTCCATCCCGAATACTGAGGTGCGACTTAGGCTTCCCGGGCTAACGTCGAAAACCGTAGCTAATTCCGTCGACGTGCGAGAGTTCTAGGAGGTAAAGGTTAAAAAGCCATGCGATTCTCAACCCAAGCCGCGGAAAACCCATACCCGAAGGAACACAGAAGTCATCGGACGTGATTTGCAGGACTTACGAAAATACGGCGAGTGTAACAACTAAAGAGAACCTATCACTATAACATTCCGGTTTAGCGTTCCTTTGTTGGCGAAGAATGGCGAATGAGGCGGGTTGCAGAGAAGAAATTCCAGTTTCGTTAATTTCGTTAAAAAAATAGGCGAGTTTTATGAGGAGATTTTTGGGGACGTACAATAAGACGATGGACCCCTACGCAACTGACGTATACACGGCGAGTGGGATGTCAAGGACGCGAGGGGAAGAGTGGCGGTTTAGGGTAGATAGCTGGGGTCCTTACGTGTAGAGATGGGTAAACTTAAGTTGAAGTCAACTTAAGTCGACTTAACTTGAACTAAACTTAACTTCACCTTGGGCTCGGCCACCAAACTTAACTCAACTTGAGACCTTGAGTAAGTCGGCTTAAGTCAACTTAAGTCGGCTTAACTTAACTGGAGATTTTGAGTGAGCAACTCAACTTTAGATGCCTGGAAAGTTTAAGTTTAGCATACATGAGAGATAAGTTTGGGGTTTGAATGATGCTCGTGTGCCTTCGCGAGACCTTTGGCCGTCCCTGGGTCCTCCGTGCCGTCGGAGAGAGCTTTTTCTGAAGTGGCAATCTTATTACAGGTCGCAGGACCCGCTTGGGTGATAAAACCATTGAGGCATGCATTTGCCTGAAGCGTCGGGATTGGTCAAGAGAAGTGAATGATGGTATGTCAGAGGAGGATTTAGAGTCAGATGCAGAAGAAGCGGCAGCAATGCATATTGAGTTGCTGAACTGTTGGTTTTCCGTTCTGAAAGCAAGCTAATTCGTTTTGTGAATTAATATTTTATCTAATTTTACTTGATTTCATCCAAATTTTCTAAGAAAATGTGAACTCAAAGTGGACTTAACTCAACTTAACCCAACTTAACTCAGACATGGATAAAGTCGACTTAACTCGACTTGCGAGGTTGAGTAAGTCAACTTAAGTTTTCCCGTGGTCTTGACTTAAACTTAACAAGTTAAGTTTACCCATCTCTACTCACGTGGGCGGATTATTGGTATACGAGGGGCTTTGTTGCATGCGTATATAAATGAGGGATAGTTACACGTTCTCCCAGTTTTGTTTCTCCTTCTTTATCTAACGACTTTGTCTAATAATTTTACGTTTATTTTCCTTTTTTCGCCCCGCTTCCTAACATCAACTCTATATGTTCCCCCGTTACAATCGATACACCCAATTACTACTTCCGCTACTAAATACAGTGGATTCAGCTATTTCCTTGACTGTCAGTCCAGACTCTCGTCCGTCGCAGTCTGGTAGGTCTGGATCGTAGCACCGGCCCTTATTGGCCTCAACCGCCACCCTTCTCCAACCGCGTAATTCACTTTAAGCATCCAACTCTGGCGACCTGCTACTCATAAAGACAACCTTACTCCTCTCTTGATCATGCACCTTCGCACCCAGCAACCCCTCATAGAATTGCACCGCATGCGGCGCGTTCTTCGCCATAAACATGATGCGTCTTAATCCCGGCATCGCGTCCGTAAGCTCCTTAACGCACATGATCATCCACTTGCCCAGGCTTTTCCCCTGGTGCTCTGGAACAACGAACACGTCCGTAAGGCAGGCGAATGTCATGTAATCCGTTACCAGGCGGGCCATGCCAATTTGATTGAGGGTAAAGGAAGGCCGTAGTGGCGCTGCGAGGGCCTCTAGGCATTCTGATTCTGACGTTGAGGTTGATGGTGGAAGTAGATTTTGAGTTTTAAGATAAAGGCCGAGGAAGCATGAATTGTCCAGCATGATTTTGAGGTTTCCAGGGGATAATGGTTTCGCCCAGTACATGATCGGATCTGCGAAGGAAGCGTGGATGAAGTCATGGGATACAAGATCTGGAGCCGTAGAGCACATAAAGATTTGGTCACCTACTGATGGTACCATTCTTTGGACTCCATTGGACAGACGTTCCAGCGACGTTTAAAATATTTCGGGAGGACAGATATGTCCGAACTCGTGTGTCGTGAGCAGGAATATTGGAGAGACTTTGGTGAGTTTGAGACTAGAGAGGGTTTCGATATCTGCTTATATGGGCCACGATTGGACATTTTATGACTCACGGGTGGATCTGAAGTAAGGTGGTGAAAGATCCTGGATGAGGCGATATCGCCAGATCGTATCTTCGGCGTATCTTTGGCGTATCGATATCGTCAGAGGAAATTTCCCGGCGATAATTTAGGCGATATTATCGCCAGGATTTGAAATTAGGCGATACGATAAGTTATACGATATTGATGATGAATATCGTATCGTATCGCCGGGATTTCACGTGATCCTCATCAGGGTAAAGGCGTGCCACTACGGCGTAGCGATATGACTCATCATAGACCACATTAGCATCAAATATGTAGAATAACCCATCTCGTCTTAAATTCTAAATACCGGCCTATTTAATCTAGGCGACAGCATATCGTTGTAGACAGTTTTTAACTGTCGGTATGCATCTACCACCATACCACGCGGAGCTCAACCTTCCCATTCTACGCCAATTTATACGGGAGAACCCTTTAGGTATTCTTACTACTGCCATCAAATCCTCCTCGCATCCTCTCCTTCAGTCAAGTCATATACCGTGGATTCTAGACGTTGAGGACAATGATAGTGAGACGGAATTGGGTAGACTCCGCGGACACATTGGAAGGCAAAATCCACAAGCCAAAGCCATAATCGAATCCCTTACACCTGAATTGTCTGGTGCTCCACCGGCCTCCAAAAATCAGCTCGAAGAAGAGGTGTTGGTGCTCTTCAATGGACCAGTACACCACTACGTAACGCCCAAGTTCTACAAGGAAACGAAGCCTACAAGTGGCAAGGTCGTTCCTACTTGGGACTATTCGGCTGTGCAGGTCTACGGGGTTGCTAGGATCCACTTCGACACTCACTTGAAGGAATTCTCTGAGTTCCTCTCGCAGCAGCTCTCAGATCTCTCAAAGCACGCAGAGACGTCCATTATGGGCTATACGGGAGTTGATGGACCTCAGCCCTGGGAGGTCTCTGACGCCCCGAGCCGGTACGTCGATCTCTTGAAAAAGAACATCATCGGCATAGAGGTGGAAATCAAGTCGATGGCGGGAAGATTCAAGATGAGCCAGGAGAAGATCAAGGGAGACCGCGATGGTGTCATCGAAGGTTTTCAGAGCTTAAAGACAGCAGCAGGAGCGCAAATGGCTGAAGCCGTCAATCAAAGCGCCGCACTATACGACGCCAGGAAGGAGGAAAAACGGCTTTTGTAAGGCAAATTTCGACCACGCATGTCTCTCATCCGTTACATTGCGCTGGGTCGATTGCCATTGTCACATTACCCTAACCGCGGTTGGGAGTTTGGTTTGCTGTGAAGACCGTACCCCGAGAACTACTCTCCCAATCCATCGGACTTAAAAAGCAAATAGCTACTTAATATAGAATTACATGATCCAAGAGTGCTACCGTTATAATCGTCGTAATTTTTTCTATCGATTTATCAATAAAAAAAACCCCGTTCTCATCGTAAATGCTCCATATATTTTCCATACATCCTCGATCATGCTCGAGCCGCATGAAAAGAGCGGTTTGACGGAAGGAATCGCTACTTGTACAGTGTCATCTGTCGATCTAGTCCTCACTTGCTATACGGACCAGTCATGCGGTTGTCGTTATTGTGCAAAAGATACTTGCGGAAGGATGGAAAATGAGATAATTCTAAATTCACGCTATCAAGATCATGCTTGTTTTGACATGATACAAATATTTTGGACATTTCAAGTACCAGTGGTATTCATGACTTATACTCTTCTTGAAAATGAAAGTTTGACGATTCAGATCACCTTCCAAGCTCAACGCGAGCAGGAGAAAAGTCAATACCAAATTTTCGCAATTTTTGAGATTAGCCGCGGTATCCTGCCCTTGTCTCGGTGTCTAACTGCTTTCATATCCGTCCTCGCAATCGTTTTCAACTGTCCAGGAAATCCTCCGCTTGCAATCTCTGAGGCCGAATAATGCTCCTTGGCTCTGGCTGGCTCATGAGGTCGTCCGCATATGAGATGCTGTGGACGATCCCGCGTGACCCGGTCGGCATGACAGCTATCTCGCTGTGCGTCTACTATATAATGACTTTAATATAGGGTTCTCTTCCAAACTGAGAAGAAAAAAGAAAATTTAAGGGTGGAAGGCTGTGAAGCATTCAATGCAGGCATGTCCCTTGTTAAAGGTGGGTGGTCGTTCTCGGTTGATGCGCGCGAGATTCAACTCTAATTTGAGGTGTGACTGCGCGTATGTTACGCGTCTATATTGTGTTTTGCGTGTTGTGCATATGTTTTGCACGGAAAGTATCTGTGCAGGAACGATCACAGAGCTCAACGTATATCCTTCCGGAGGTTACCTTCATTGAGTCGGTGCTTGTGATAACGCCGAATGACATCGGCCAACTACTTAGTTTATTTACATCAGCCCTCTGGAGAGGTGCGTCTCCGTAACTTATTGGCAATTGATGAGACATTATTTACTATGGAGATGTACAGTGGCTTGCGGGAGGTTACAAGATTGCGATGAGGATATATGTCGGATGAAAATAGTTGGTCTCGTGTGTATAATCCTTTTGCGTTACTGTGTTTCATTCGTGTTCGCTTAGACTATTTGATTGTAATAATTATTGCACGCGCTTGCGGTACTCGGAATACGAAAATTGCAATATAGCTTACGTTCATCTCGAGCCAATAAGACTCGCGAGCGAAAGATAGATCGCTAGATTCTACGACTGATCCGGTATCACAGGAACTGTGAACGGTTCGCTTGCATATGGTAGGGTTCTAAATCGGTGAGGAGAAAATCGTGGACAGTGAGTTAACATGAATACAGGACATGCCACAAACTACCCGGCCTGATATCTACTCGTGATTACACGTTGTTGCGCGTAAACAAACTTACGATCTCACAATTCTTCTACTTCATGATTCACTCGGATCATATTTTCTGATCAGTTCAAGTTCTACAACGGTATAACTTCTAATTGAATCGATCGCCATTAGCGACTTCAAAATGCCGCGACCCTTGCGCAGCCGCTCGTCCTCTGTGACGCCGCCATCAGCATCCTATAACCGTTTCCGAAAGAAGTCTTCTAAAAACACCCGCAAATCTGTATCTTCTTCAGGAAACTCAGCAGCATCAACTTCCTCCAACACGTACGCGTCAACCGTCGCGCGCAGCCGCACACCCCGGATAAGCACCTCCTCGACCGTGAACTTCACCTCCAATTCAAACACTATCACAGGAAGCTACCCTGATATGCCATCTCGAGCACCATCACGAAGCATGCCATCCCGCACAACTATGCGAACTTTCTCTGTGATGTCTAATCGTCCAAATGCACGTGTCATATGTGCAGTCACGGAAGGTAGGGGTGTGGCGGCAACAGTCGGGCTATGCTTTGTCTCTCTGGATACGGGGGAATGCGTGCTGTGTGAGGTACGATAGATGAGTAGTAATTGCAGCTCAAATAAATTCTAATTAAGGATACAGATTGCGGACTCTCAGACGTATGTGCGGACGATACACAAGCTGAGTGTTTACGATCCAGTGGAGGTACCTTCCGTAGCTGAGTTAGGAGATATCACATCGTTGACGAAATATTAGATCCTTATGCCGCTCACATCCGTGCAGCCTTCGAAGTCCAAACTGTGTGCGATCATCGAGGAAAATCTTCCCGGCGCTAAGATAGTCCGGATCGCGCGAAAATACTACAACGAGGCCGTCGGCCACGACTACATTTCGCAGCTTTCGTTCCAGAAGGACGTCGAGAGCATCCGAGTTCATATTGCCGCAAAGTGGGCATTAGTTTGATATAAACTAGAAACTAGTAGGCTGACAGAAGCAGGTTCTATGCCGTTTGTTCCACCGCCGCGGCGCTAAAGTAACCTTTTACATTCTACTGATTTTTGACCGGATGCTAACCCTCTAGGTACATCGAAGTCAATCTTAATCTCACGTTCGCACTACACTCTCTTCGCGTCCGCTACGAAGGCAGCGAAGGTGAGCATGTAAATTCTAAACTCTTGCACTTCACTTCGCTAACTTTCTCCTAGGAAGCATGCTAATCGACTATAGCACCGTGCGTAACCTCGAATTGATCCACAACATTGCGAATCCGAAGGTGCCGCACTCGCTACTTGGTATTCTCAATAATACGTCCACGCCAATGGGCCTTAGGCTGTTGAGATCGAATATCCTGCAACCGCTTACTGGTTTGTAGAATTCGCCGATATTTATTTATTGTTTTCGCTGACTTGCTCAGACCTGGCGACGCTTGAATTGCGACTTGACGCGCTGGAGGAGCTGACTGAGAATGAGGAACTATTCTTTTCGTGCCAGTCTTCGCTCAAACCGTTCCAAGACTTGGATCGACTACTGACATCGGTAAGTTCTCTCGTTCGCCAAATTCGGAAAAACCTAACCGCTTCTAGCTCATATCGATACCATCGAAACCCTCACTCAAATTGTCTGAACAGCGGATTAACGATGTGATCCTCCTAAAGCAAGCCGTGCTGTGTATCCCGGCGGTACATGCCTCCCTTGCCAATGCGCGCACCGACCTACTAGTGGCAATTAAGACTCTCTGCGCGCATGAAAGTGTAGCGACGGTGAAGTACCTGATTGACGAGTGCATTAACGAGGACTGCCAGTGGGCGAAGACGCCCATTGCGCTGCGCAACCAGAGGTGCTACGCTGTCAAGCAGGGAACCAACGGGCTTCTGGACGTGGCGCGCCAAACGTATAAGGAAGTGACGGAAGACGTGATCGAACTAATCGCACGGCTCAAGCAGGAGCATGAGATTGAACTCGAGTCGCGGTTCGAGTTAGCTAGAGGGTACTATTTGAGGGTTTCGACCGCGTCGATATTGGACAGGCATATGCTGCCTGCGACGTTTATTAATCAGACAGTGAAGAAGCAGTATCTCGAGTTTACGACGATGGAGCTGCTCAAGCTGAACGCGAAGCTGCGGGACTCGCTGACGGAGATTATGTTGATGTCGGAGCAGACCGTCGAGCACCTGATCGAACGCATCAGAGTGGAAGTTCCGCCGCTATATAAAGCCTGTGAGGGCATAGCGATGTTAGACATGCTAGTGTCGTTCGCACATTTGGCGACGGCGTCGGAAAGGGGGTATACACGACCAACGTTTGACGGCGAGGGCGGATTGTTGGCGATGAAGAATGCGAGACACCCAATAAAGGAGATAGTTATGGCTAAGCGAGGCAACAGGTTTGTGGAGAACGACGTGTATGCCAGCAAAGAGACTTCGCGGTTCCAGATCATCACCGGAAGTGAGTTTAAACCTTGCTCTCTAAGTTTTCATTTGGCTAACGCGTCAAGCTAACATGAGCGGTAAGTCGACGTACCTCAAACAAGTCTCTCTCCTCGTAATCATGTCTCAAATCGGCAGCTTCGTCCCTGCCGAACACGGCACATTCCCCGTCTTCCGCGCGCTGCACTCCCGCGTCTCGGCCGACGAATATGGTGACACGTCGACTGCAACTTCCAGAGTATCCGGCGCTTCCTCAGGCGGCGAATCCAGCTCTGATGCAAACGGCTCCTCCACCTTTGCGACCGACATGCGTGAAGCGGCATTCATCCTCCAGAACGTCCAAGCCGACAGCCTCGTCTTGATCGACGAGATGGGACGCGGGTCAAGCGTGCGCGACGGTCTGGCGATCACTCTCGCAATATCGGAGGTGCTAGTGGAGAGCAAGGCGACCATATTCTTCTCGACTCATTTCCATGAACTCGCAGAGGTCTTGAACGCCAGGCCGGGGGTCGCAAACCTGCACATGCGGGTGGACATGTCGACCACTCAGCTCAAGATGCTGTATAAGATTGCGGACGGGAAGAACACGCTTACGCCGCATTACGGGTTGAAGTTGGCGGCAGTACTGCCGTTCCCGGAGAGGATGTTGAAGCGCGCAATGGAGATCTCGGAGCGACTACAGCAGGCGTCGGTGACGTCACGGGCAAAGGAAGGAGAAGACAAGGCGAGCTTGGTGAGGCGGCGAAAGGCCGTGCAGGAGGTGTATGTGAGCTTACGTAGTTTGGATGAGTTTTGCGAGAGCAAAATGGGTCCGATCGGGGTGGAGGACTCGGAGACGGCGTCGGGGGGGACGACAGCGACGTATAACGACGAGATGATCAGGCAGTGGCTCGCGAGGCTGCAGGAGGAGTTTTTGAATCGGATGGGATAGATTTGCCGAACGCGCTATTTGCTTATTTCGCTGCTTGCTGCTTGCAACTTTGCTACGATACCACGGTTTGGATGAAATTGTTTGTATAGTGTATATCAAGTTATATATTTACATGCATACCATACTCGTCCAATGCGCCAAAAGGACATTTAAGGAAAATCAAAAATACATAGCCCATTATCAAAACACAACCGAAGACAACATTGTTTTGCGTCCTCATCCAATCTATTGCTCTTCCTGCGCCTTATGCTGACTCTTTTGGTCCTTTCGTACGGGGATCTTGATCCCCTGCATCGCGAAACATCGACTGAGTTCCGTACTCTCAATTACGCCCGGAAATTTCTTCGCAATGTAGACCCTAAACGGATCAGTGAAACATGTAGCTTGTACGCGTGCCGTCCCCGTGTTGACGACCATCACTGGCTGCCCGTCTGGAAACCCTGCTTGAGTCAGCTGTTGCTGCTGGTGTGGTGGAGCCGCCGCCGGCGGCACCGTCTGCGGTGTGTGTGCAGTAGTGAGAGGGCTGCCAAGATTGACGAAAGAGGCTTTAAGTCTGAATTCGCCTTCTGTACGGACAGAGAGGTCTTGCAGGATGAACCAGACGCCCAGACGGCCCTGCGGGTCGAGCAGCTTGAACGCGGTGGCTACGACGCTGCCTATAAGGTTCTTGATTGGGGGGGCGACGAACGTCGGTGTTGGTGCAGTGCTAGGTATAGAGGGCGCACCGGCGGCGGAATAGTACTTGTGGGGGTTGTGGTAGT